>CAUYMX010017805.1:0-32695 GCA_963573855.1 Lepilemur septentrionalis
TAGCAATATGTATCTTTATGCCAGGCATAAGAGAACTACAATTTACAAGTCAAATCTAGCCCACCTCTGGTTGTTAAATGGTTATAAATAAGAATGGTTTTTACATTCTGAAATGCTTTTTAAAAGTCCAAATAAGAATAATATTTCATTAATTATGAAAAAAATGTAATTCAAATTTCAGAATCATTAATAAAATTTTTATTTTATTTTATTTTTTATTATTTCAAAATATTACAGGGGTATAAATATTTTTGGTTACATGTATCAAAAAAATTTTTATTGGATGGAATACAACCATGCCCAATCTTTACCATTAGAATATGGCTGTTTTCTTGGCTATAATGTTAGAGATTAGGAGATTTAACAGAGGTTGTGTGTCCTACAAATCCAGAAGTGTTTACTATCTGCCCCTCTACAGAAAACATTTACTGACTCTTGATTTATATACCTATTTCTATTTCAAGAAAAAGTGAAAAGGGAAAATTTCAGATGGTAAGCTGATGTTAAATTCTATAGAATATATGAGGCTGAGCTCATATTTGAACCCCATTGTTTTCCCTCTGCTCATGGCACCTTGATACCTATGGCATATTTTGCATGATGAGCATCCTGGCATCCTTTACACTGTAGTTAGGCTTCAGTTTCTTCTAAGTGCTGTGTCTTGCCCTGCCTGACATCCTGAACTGCCAATCATTTTTGACATTTTTCAGTCAATCCTGGTTATCTTCAAGAATGTTTTCCTTTAACTATTGGCTGCCAAATTGCCCTCATATTGTACGTCATTTTCCTTTATCCTTAATTGCACCTTTTAATTCTCTTTTAGATTCTCTCTGGGATCTTAAAATTATTATTTAAAAAATTTTAGCTTACATAACTGTATGTATTTGTCCTCAGGGTATAACAGGTACATCAAAAAATAATAGATTGCTTTGAAATAATTAAATATTTGGAAATGTTACCATAAAATTAGAAAATAATTAAAATAAATGTATGCTTCAAACTTCAGCTCGTTTACATCTTTTAAATAACGTGCCACTATATTTTATAGGGGGAAAAAGACTTGTGAAGTCAACTAGTGACTCCTAATGTGAGTTCCTTTTATGTTTCAGTGCTGATATATTAAGACAACTACTCCAAATATGCCATTGATTTTAGTGAAAAAGCTCCAGATTTTTTTTTTTGGTGTGTGCTATGTTAAATAGATATATAGACAGAAGCTTAATTATATTTACATAAACAACAGTGTTGCATATTTTTATTTTCTACTAACAAGAGCATCTTCATTCAAGGATATTTTTTCACTAATTTTATGTTCAATTTTCTTTAAGGAAAGCTTCAAATTTAACATACTATACACTTCATGAAACTATGTAAATAATTTTTCTTTTAGTTACCTTATTAAGATGCCATTATAAAGATATGAATTACTCTAATTTTAAGCAAAATGTGAATCAAACAAAAGTACATAATAAAGTATTTAAGTTGGAATTTATTTCCCCAAAGACATATAAATTTTATGGGAAGGAAAGAAAAAAATAACAATTTCTTATGAAACCTAAAACAACTAAAAATAATGTTACACCTAAATAACATGCTTATGCTCAACAATACATATCTCAATTGTATGTATAAATTTGCCTTTCAAGAATGAAATTTGTAAGATATGTCAATAAGAAGGAAAAAACACTAAAAAATAATACCCAGAAATATTAAACTACCATATGCTTTCTTGATCAAATCCTCAAAAATCACTTACTCAGAGTCCTGGAAGTCCTTCCATAAAACCAAAATTGGAGGAAGTCACAGTTTCTGAGAACTCTGCTGAGAAACAGATGAGAATGTTGGCTTGTCCTTTCATTTAGTGTTTTCTGGCATTGTTAGGCGGGTAAGTGAAGACACTGAATTGCATCTGGAATTGAAGAGAAAGCTGGACTACAGACTTAACAGGTGTTCCAATTTATAATAATAGCTGTTAACACACACCTGCATTTTTACACAGACTGAAGATTTTGGCTAGTCTTCAAAAGTCCCTCTTACAGAGAAAACTATAGTAGTTTACCAAGACCAAATATATTAGGTCATTAAATATGAAGTGTCCTATTTTGAATCAAAAGTTTAGTTTATTATATCTCAAACATGAAGCAGTGCAATTAATCAAAGTATGTGCCTAAACTACTGACACAGTTTGCAATCTTAACAGCAGCTTGCTTATGTCAGCAGCAAAAAAGCCTGGAGAGCGAGTGATGATGAAATTGCAAAAGGTGTTTTTTACAGCTTGTTGAGAATTGAATATTTTTCCTTTCAAAAAGTGGTCCAGAGCCAGTCAGGCTAGGGAAAAAGCGAGGGAGGGGAAGCGGTCTGCATGCCACTCTCAGGGACAGTGACTGCCACAAGGCGTCTCTTCTCACCGGCTGGGCTGATTTTTGGGAGCCGTGGGAGGGCGGGGCAGGGCATCAGTGGGGTTGGCATACCTAGCAGTGCCCCCCAACTTGTGGCAAATGCACAGAGACATTTCAAAACATCCGAAGGCAGCAAAGCTGTGATACTTTTGACTAAGGGGGTAGGGGGGTGGAATACTGGGGACAGTGGGACACCAGTGCTTGGTCGGGAAGGCAGTGACGTGAGCTGGACACCTGCCCTGGAGGAATCTGGACTGAAGGTCTCCAGAGAGCTGCAGGCCACGCCAGACATTTAAAACTTTACGAAGTAGAGACTGCCAAGATGGCCAACTAGAGACACAGCTTGTGGACCGTCCTGGCAGAAGAGTAGGGGGGTTGGACTGAGGAGAGCTGAGAACAATTACTGCTCAGACCACGGAAGAGACAGCAGAGGAGTCCAGAGATCCCACTGAGAGGAGCTGTGAAGCTGAGGGAGAGGAGAACAGAGAAGAGGGATCAGCATTGCAGACCAAATCCAGGGAGGTCTGGAGCCCAGAGAAAGGGTAAGGGGCTCCCCTCCCCCACCTGGGTGTCTCTGGCCAGCAGCAGAACACAGGGCTTTCATCCTGTGGTGATGGGGGGGTGGGTGCCACGAGGGACCAGAGAGTGGCACTCTTGCATCTGGACACCTCTGCCTCTGCACCTCCTCCATTCCTGGAATCCCAGAAAGTAATTTTGGCTCAAGCTAGCTTGAGGTCCACTTCTCAGATGGGGGCATGTTCCTGGCATAGCCCATGGGACAGCTGCAGTCTATAGGACAGCTGCAGTCTTAAATCTTCTTGCCCACAGGCATTTGGTGGGATTGCCCATTGGCAGCTCAGACAGCCAGCCCAACCTGGTGCCCCCTGGTTGTGAGAGCAGGGTGGGGAGATGTAGGACAGAGGTCATGGTTCCAGGCTTGGGTAGCAAGAGAAACCTTGTGGCCATATGCAATGGGAGGGTGTGGAGAGGAAAAGAGGAGTGGAGGTCTGTGAGTGTGCCCTACCCCCCACCCCCACTGGACAACAGCCATATTGGAGAAGGCTGTGGCACTGGGACTGAATTAGCTCAGCCCCTGGTTCTCATGGCAATCAAATGCCTCAGGCCAGCGGGCTGAAGTGGAGCAGCAGCCCTACCACCACTCACTACAATAGTAAGTGCAACTTGATCCAAGAGACTTGTGAACTGAGCGGCTGCTTATATCCTAGTGGAAGTGTGCTCCTGGTAGAGACCTCTGCGGATAGAGAGGGCTACCTCCCTCATCTTGGGATCTAGTGGTGGAACAGGGGTGCACAATTGGAAATTCCCCTACCCACCAGCATCACACAGAGACGCCCACAAACGGGTCAGACACACAGACAGTGGGATAGCTAGAGAGCTGATCTTGGGTGGTGAGGTAATGGACATGGAGTGATCATAGGGGAAAATACTGTGGAATTCTAAGGAGCAAATAGGGAGGGCACATGCCCCACCCCACAGAGAAAGTGGGCTAGTGGACACAACAACAAAAAAGAAAACTATACACCAATATACCATATAAATACAGATCTAAGAATTCTCCACAAAATCTTGGCAATCTGAATTCAGCTGCACATTACAAAAATAATTCACCATGACCAAGTGGGCTTCATCCCAGAGGTGCAAGGATGGTTCAGTATATACAAATCTACAAATGTAATTCATCACATAAATAGAAGCAAAAACAAAGACCATATGATTCTCTCAATAAATGTAGAAAAACCATTTGACAAAATTCAGCCCTCTTTTATAAGAACGCTTAACAAAATAGGCATAGATGGGACATACCTCTAAATTATAAAAACTATATATATATATATGTATATATATACCTCCCACAGCCAACATCATACTGAATGCTTAGACCTGGAACCAGACAAGGCTGCCCACTATCACCACTTCTATTCAACACAGTGCTGGCAGTCCTAGCCAGAGCAATCAGACAAGAGAAGGAAATCAAGGGTATCCAAATGGAGAAGAAGGGGGTCAACTATTGCTCTTTGCTGAAAATATAACCTTATATCTAGAAAACCCCAAAGATTCCACCAAGAGACTCCTGGAATTGACATTTTCTAATTGACATTTTGCAAAGTCTTAGGTTACAAAATCAATGTGCACAAATAAGTAGCTTTCATGTATGCCAATAACATTTAAGCTGACAATCAAATCAAAGACTCAATATCTTTCAAAATAGCAACAAAGAACATAAAATACATAGGAATACATTTAACTAAGGAGGTGAAAGACCTCTATACAGATAACTATGAAATACTGAGGAAAGAAATTAAAGAGGATGTAAACAGATGGAAAAACATATCATGCTCATGGGTCAGCTGAATCAACATTGTTAAAATGTCTATACTATCCTAAGTGATTTGCAGATTCAATGCAATCCCCATTAAAATACCAATGTCATTTTCCCCGGATCTAGAAAAAATTGTTCTATTATTTGGACGGAACTGGAAAAGAACCCAAATAGGCAATGCAGCCTTGTGTAATAAGAACAAATCAGGAGGCATCACTTTATCAGACTTCGAGGTATACTACAAGGCAATAGTAACCAAAACACCATGGTATTGGCACAAGAACAGAGATATAGACTTTGGATCAGAACAGAAAACTCAAACACGGATATGAAACCATCTTCACATTGCCACTAGATCTTTGACAAAACAGATGAAAACATATACTGGGGAACAGAATCCCTGTTCAATAAATGGTGCTGGGAAAACTGGATAAAAGATCAAAACAGGATCCACACCTCTCATCTCTCACAAAAATTAATTCATGATGGATAACAGACTTAACCTAAGGAGTGAAACTATAAGAATTCTAGCAGAAAATGTTGGAAAAACTCTTCTAGACATTGGCCTAGGAAAAAAATTTATGAAGAAGACCCCCAAAGCAGTCACAGCAACAAACAAAAATTAAAAAATGGAACTTGATCAAATTAAAAAATGTCCATACATCCAAGGACACAATCAATAGAGCAAATAGACAACCTACAGATTGGGAGAAAATATTTGCACACTGTACATCAGATAAAGGGCTGATAACCAGTATCTACAAAGAACTCAAGCAAACTAGAGAGAAAAAAAATCAAAGAACTCCATTAGAAAGTGAGCACTGTGGAGAGGAGGGGCATGCTTGAAATGTAGTTGTGGATGAGAATTAGGGGTCTCCATAGGGGGAAGCAAATCCTCTAAAGCTGATTTATGTGAATAACTGTACAACTTGGTAAATTTACTAATAATCATTTAATTGTACACTTAAAATGGGGTAAACGCATGATATATAAATTATACTTCAATAAAGAAAAAAAAGAAAGTGGGCAAAAGAGATTAATGTCAAATTTTTAGATGAAGATAAACTAATGGCCAACAAACAAATGAAACAATGCTCAACATCTCTAATCATTGGGAAAATGCAAATCAAAACCACAATCAGTGCCACCTAACTCCAGTGAGAATATCTCTTATCACAAAGTCCCCAAACAACAGATGCTGGCATAAATGTGGAGAGAAAGGAACACTGACACATTCTTGGTGGGACTGCAAACTAGTACAACCTCTATCTTAAGTCATATGGAGTTATCTCAAAAAACTAAAAATAGACCTACCATTTGATCCAGCAATCCCACTAATAGGTATTTACTCAAAGGAAAAAAAGACATTTTATTAAAAAAAGACACTTGCACTCAATTGTTTATAGCAGCACAATTCACAATTGCAAAGATGTGGAAACAACCCAAGTGTCCCTCAATACATGAGTGGATTAATAAAATGTGGTATATGTATACCATGGAGTACTGCTCAGCCATAAAAAAAAAGGTGATCTAGTATGTTTTGTAACAACATGGATGGAAATGGAGACAATTCTTCTAAGTGAATTATCACAAGAATGGAAAAACATACACCACATTATACTCAATACTAAATTAGAACTGATCAATCATCACTTATGTGTACATATGAGAATAAAACTGAACAAAAATTAAGTAGGTGGAGGGCTGAGGAGGGGATGGGTAAATTCACACCTAACAGGTACAATTCACACTAATCTGGGTGAAGGGCACATTTATAACTTTGAGTCAAACTGTACAAAAACAAATTATGTAACCAAAACATGTGTATCCCCATAATATTCTGGGGAAAAAAAATGAAGTGGTCCAAAGTTTAGAAGAAATGGTAGTCACATGGTGCAAGCTCTGATGAATATGGTGGATGACAGAGAGTTTTTAAGTCCAGCTTCTGTAGTTTGAGCAGCATTTTTTTGTGACATGTGGTTTTGCAAGAGGATTGGCCTGTCTTGATTGACCAATCTCTGCTGCTTAATCACAAGCATCTTCATCATTTTGTCAAATTGGTTGCAGTAGACATTCACTGTAATTGACTGACCAGGTTTCATGAAGCTGTAGTGGATAATACCAGCATTGGACCACCAAACAGACATCACTACATTTTTTGGTGAATATTCAGTTTTGGATTATGTTTCAGCAGTTTGCCTTTATCCAACCATTGTGTCAAATGCTTGAAATTGTCAAAAAGAATCCATTTTTCATCACACATAACATGGTGTAGAAATGGTTCACCTTTTTGTCATGACAGCAAAGAAAGGCAAGCTTGGAGACAATTTCTCTCTGATACCCATTTCATTCATGCGGTACCCATCTATTCCTTCTTTTTACTTTGCCCATTTGTTTCAAATGGTTCCGTAGTGTTGGAATAATAATGTCAAACTTTGCTGCTAATTCATGTGTAGGTTGAGATAGATTTGCTTCCACCAGAGGTTTCAACTCATCATTATCCACCTTGTCTCAGCTCACCCACATGGTTCATTTTTGAGATTAAAATCACCAGAATGGGACTTCAGAAAACATTGATATACTGTGTGTTAATTAGCCACATCCTTCCCAAACACTTCATTGATATTTTGAGCACCGCATTGGTTCCACAACAGAACTCATATTCAAATACAACACAAATTTTTGACCTACTCATGATTTCACAAAAATTGCTCTAAAAAATATTTGAAAGATAATCATAAGCCAAAACATGCATTTGAAAGAATGAAGATACACCTTCACACTATAACAAAACAAAACAAGAGGTGTGAAAGTGAAGTGTCAGAGATATCAACTGTCAAAGTTAGTACTTAAGGAAATTGAAAATTCTGTGCTTCATAACTTCGTAGTTGGCATTAATTACTTTGCATGAGGGTGAGAAAATATGCTGGCTATGGTGAAAAAAGAAAATACCAATTTTTGTTGAGGGCTGAAAAATTGTCTTTACAAAGAATATCATAACTTCATTACAGAAGAAAGCATTGTATTTAGTAAAACATCATAGCACATCATTTGGAATTGGAAAATCAGTACATGTGAATGTTGGTTAGCAAGAGATAATAAAATGCATAAAATAAAAAATTAGCTATGTTGCTGTTATCTATAATGATGAAGAACAGAAAAGTAAGGACCAGAGGAGAAAGTAAAAAAGCATTTTGTTAAGAGACAGGGTCTTGCTCTGTTACCCAGGCTAGAGTGCCATGGCTTGATCATAGCTCACTGTAACCTTCACCTCCTGAGCTCAAGTGATCTTCCCACCTCAGCCTTCTAAATAGCTGAGACTACTGGTGTGCACCACCATTTCTGGCTAATTTTATTATTACTATTATTTTTTGTAGAGTCAGGGTCTTGCTATGTTCCCTAAGCTGGTCTCTAAATTCCGGAATCAAGTGATCGCCCATCTCAACCTCCCAAAGCGTTGGGATTACAGATGTGAGGCACTGCACCCAACCTAAAGAAGTTTAAAAATAGCTATGCCAATTTTAAGTTGTTTGGATATTCTATAACTTTCAATTTTTCCATGTAGTCTACTGCAAATCCAAATGAATTTTTTGTGTATTCGTTAAACTGTGTGGGCGAGTGCATGTAAATCACAAAAATGAACGCCGAGATTCTTGACTTAAGCAATACAATGAGTGCAGGGAGGGGAGATGACTCACATACCAAACCTGTTAAGCCTAAATGCAGGAAAAGCTTTAACTAGGAAAAAAAATAAAAGATAATTTTCCTTTCCCACAATATCCCCATCCTCCAGGAGATCTTGGGAGGTACTCAGAAATTTTCATTGAACATAAGATTGCATTCAAAGAAATTTTATATGGATTCTAATGGTCCCTATTCTTCAGCTATTATTTAAAGTACGTACAGAATGAACAAAAAAACTTCTTACTAAGAGCAACCTGGAGGAATGGGACAATTCTGCTCCAGTCATTCATCTCTCTTATATCACCATCTCTTTTTCTCTCTCTTTCCTCCCTCTCTCACTCCCTTTCTTTCCGTCCTCATAATCCTCTAAGAAAACATGTTCTAGTGCTTCACAAAAAAAAAAAAAAAAAAAAACAAACTCACAAGCCAACATAAAATTTATATATCCTTTACTTCGAATTTTCCTTCCACCAACACCTTATGTATATGTTCTTTTCAGAGAGGTACTTCTCTAAAGAGTTGCATATCCACAATCTCACCTCCTATTCACTTAACACTGTTAAACCCACTCCTTTCTGGCTCCTGTCAAAATCATTCCACAGCAATAGCTCTAATTAATGTCACTAACAACCTTCATGTTGTCAAATCCAACGCTCTTCTGGCTTCATCCCATGCAGTCTCTCAGTGGCATCTGGCACAGTTAGCTATTCCCACCCTGTGTTTATCTACTGTATACTCCCAAGTTAAGTGTTCCCTACAGTACCAAAGCTGCCACTTCAAGAATTTAAAATTCTTTCTTGCTGTCTCATCCCTGAACTCTTGGATGATTCCCAGCCTCTGAAAATTGTCCAAAAGAAGACACTTTCTCCTCTGCTCGAAACCCAACCTCTTCCTTCACCAGTCTTTCACATCTCGGTGTATGTACAAACAACAACCAAACCTGGATGGGATTCCTTTATCTCCCACCTTTTTATTTTGAGAAGTTTCAATCCTACAGAAATGTTCAAACAATAATCCAATAAATGCTTAAATATTAATACATACTTATAACATTTGCTTTCTTTTTATATTCCTTTTTATTTTGACTGAACTATTTGAAAATAAGTTGCAATCATCAGGACATTTCACCTGTATATACTATCAAAAAGAATAAGAACATTTGTCTGCAAAAATACAAGGAATTTACCATTGATACACTAACATTAACTAATGTAAAGTTCATATTCAAATTTCTTCTAGTGTTCCCAAACTGTCCTTTGAAGGTCTTTCTTCATTTTTAAAAACTGAGTTATAATTTATATACTGTAACAATCACCCATTGTAAGTGGACAAGCCAATGCTTTTTAGTAAATTTGTGGAGTGTGCAATCATCACCACATTGCAGTCTTAGAATATTCTCATTACAATAAAAATTTCCCTTATACCTATTTTTAGTCAATTACTGTCCCCATACCTCAGACAACCATTCATCTGATTTTATTCTTGATGTGTTTACCTTTTCTTAAAAGTTTGTGTAAATGAGACCATAAAAATATGTAATATTTTGTGTCTGGTTTCTTTCACATAGCACAATACTTTTGAATTACATCCATGTTGTTACGTGAGTCATGACTTCATTCTTTTTTTTTTTTGTATTTTTTTTTTTTTTTTTTTGAGACAGAGTCTCACTCTGTTGCCTGGGCTGTACAGTGCTGTGGCATCAGCCTAGCTCACAGCAACCTCAAACTCCTGGGCTCAAGCAATCCTTCTGCCTCAGCCTCCCAAGTAGCTGGGACTACAGGCATGCACCACCATGCCCGGCTAATTTTTACATATATTTTTAGTTGTCCAATTAATTTCTGTCTATTTATAGTAGAGACAGGGTCTCGCTCTTGCTCAGGCTGGTCTCGAACTCCTGACCTTGAGCTATCCACCCGCCTCGGCCTCCCAGAGTGCTAGGATTACAGGCGTGAGCCACCGCGCCCGGCCAGTTCTATTTATTTCTTAAATGACTTGCTCCTGTTCTTACTCAGTTCTGATCTATTTTAGCGTTTCATTTTGAAAAAATTTCAAATGTACAGGAAAGTTGCAATAACAGTAAATCTTCCTGCACCCTTCAGCTGCCTTCACCAATGGTAACATTTTGCTTCCTTTGCTTCTGTCTTTTCTCATCTCTTTATATATGCACATGCGTGTGTATGCATTTGTACACACCCATGCATTCATGTTGTTTTTATTATTTGCTTAACCATTTGACACTAAACTGTAGACACCAGTACCCTGTACCCCTAAAGACTTCAGTAAAAGATCGCCTGGAACATTTTTTTTTTACATTTCCATGATACATTCATCAAATTTTGGATATTAGCATTGATAGTAATTCAGTATCTAATAGAGAGTTCATGTTCATATTTTTAATTGTCTGCATACTGTTCTTTATTGTAATATTTTTTCTGACCGAGGACCACAAATTTCTTTATAAAGATTATCTCCAAATGCATTCTGCTCCTTGAAACCTCTCCCAATTTCCCTCTCGCCTGTTGGCACTGGTCATTACTCCCGTCTGTGTTCACTACTTTGCCCCTGCGGTCCTCAGTCACAATGTGCATGACATTTTACCAGGTGTGCTTGTTTAGGTGTTTTGGTCTTCCTCACCAGACTGGAAATTCCTTGAGAATAGAGGCTGTGTCTCATGAATCCTTGTCTCCCCAGTGTCTATTATATAAATGAACTCAGGCAGGACTGAGTAGTTAATTAATAGCTTGCATATTTGAAACTCTAGGATTGTGATGACACTCATTTTTCCGGTAATGACTTTTTCTCCCCGATCTTAGTTAGGTATAGGCAGGATGCTAGGCTGGCTGGGATGGTGGAGTAAGCACTGGGCTGAGTGTGAGGAGACCCTGGTCTTAATTCCAATTCTGTTTCTAAGCAGCAAGATGGCCTGGGGTAGTTTATTTCATCTTTGTGAGATTCAACTGCTGCTTTTGTATTTTTTTTTTTTTCTGAGACAGAGTCTCACTCTGTTGCCTAGGCTATGGTGCCGTGGCATCAGCCTAGCTCACAGCAACCTCAAACTCCTGGGCTCAAGCGATCCTCCTTCCTCAGCTTCCCGAGTAGCTGGGACTACAGGCATGTGCCACCATGCCCGGCTAATTTTTTCTATATATTTTTAGTAATCCAGCTAATTTCTTTTTATTTTTAGTAGAGACGTGGTCTCGCTCTTGCTCAAGTTTGTCTCAAACTCTTGACCTCGAGAGATCCTCCTGCCTCGGCCTCCCAGAGTGCTAGGATTACAGGCGTGAGCCACCACACCCGGCCTGCTTCTGTATTTTGAGGTTAACATTACTTACTCTGTCCACCTCACTGGGGTGTTGGGAAGACCAAATGAGGGGGGAATGTGCAAATGTTTTGAATTGGCAGTGTTATTTGGGAGGCAATATGGTTGTCTTCCTGCTAGGAATGTTTTTAGTTCCTGGTCTGTTGGGGTTACCATGTTCCTGAACCCACATATACCCTGGGGCTCTCGCTCTGTCTTCTGAGAGGCTGGAAGTGTGGGCTCCAGCACATGAAACACAGAGACCTGCGGGTGGAATAGGTGCCTCGAGCTGGGTTCAGGGTTGTGGGTTGAACACTATCCCTCCAAAATTCCTGTCCTCCTCCAACCTCGGAATGTGACCTTATTTGAAAATAGTGTCTTTGCAGATGTAACTTTAAGTTAAGATGAGGTCAGCCCTGGATTAGGACTGGCCCTAAATCCAATGACTGGTGTGCTTATAAGAAAGGACTGTAACCTCTCTGCAGATTATGATCCTTTTTGTGGCGGAGTCTGTGGTCTGCTCAGGAGGCAGGAGGGTCTCTGTACGGCTGCAGGAGTTTGCCACATGTGGTCTTAGGGGACGTGCTCTGAGTAAGGGTGTGCAGAGCCAGAATCTTCCATGTTGGGCTCCGACATCCTCAGGATGGGCTGTCTGAATATTTGCCTTGGCAACTTTTGCTTGTAAACTCGATGAGCATTGGGAGGGTTTGCCATGGCCTCTAGGGAGTTGGCTCGGTTCTTCGTGGAGGCTGGAGACTTGGGCCTGTGCCTGCCGGTGCCGTTTGATGCTGAAGGAGACATTGCTCTACAATCTGAGTGCCTCTTCTCTGCCAAGGCATGTCCTCACCGGGGCTGCTCTTCTCCTCTGATGCAAGAAAGACCCACTCCACCCCTCAAGGTGCCCTTGTGCCCCTCTGGCCCCCTGCCTGTTTTCTCTGGGGAAAATGGCATCTGGGTGGGTGTTACCACCCCAAGCCCGGCTTGCAGGTGTTAGAGAAGAGGAGGGAGGAGAAGGAGGACAGGAGGACACACAGCTGAGAGTCTTTCCTCAAGTTGGAATCAGCTCCAGGGGCCACCCACTTCCATTGTCATGATGTCACAGAGAGGAGCAGCCGCTGCAGGGGTGGAGGAGACCCATGAAGTCATCTGGCTCAGTGCCCCCTTCAATCTTCCGTGCCACCAGGATGGCAGAGATTGGAGCCTGTTCCTGGCAGCTGAGCTCTTGAATACCTGAGGCCCTATAGCAGCAAGAGTCTGGGGACGCACTCGTTGGGCCAATGCCCAGGGCTCACCTAGAAAGATCTACTGGGCTCGCACACAACCAGCAAACCCAGCCTGCTCACTCGAAGGACTAGATTAGGCTCTCACCGCCAGACCGCAGCCTCGGCTTCTCTTGGGATAATTGGAGATGGTTGATAACGAATGTGAAAAGATGATTCATGTTATATTTAGGCAAGACTCTGGGTGTGCGTGTGAAGGGGAATTGTTTGAAATTGTGTTGGGGTGCCGCTGATGATATCAAAGCCTCTGTGTGGCGGGAGGGGGAAGAGGGCAGGCAAAAGGTAATGTTGTGAATTGTCATACTGCAAGGAAGCAGTGACCTAAGGGACTCCAGAGAAGGATGATTTGTGGCCATTGCTGATTTTGCCTCCATATCCTCTGGGAACCTCTTTGTTTGCTGTTTTAAAAGTTCTTTAGGGAAAGAAAACACGAGAGACTTACCTTATCCTTATATAACGACCAAATACAGCATAACAAAAGTTGCCAGAGTCAACATGAAAGGGTTGGGCCCAGAGCTCCTATTAAGAGAGGAAGAAGGGACAGCATCTGGCCTCATCCCCTCCGCTTCCCCCGGCTCTGTGGGGTTGGCCTATTTGTTCCTGGTCAGAACACTCCGGAGAATGACCGTGTGGGACTGTTAAACAGTTGCAGGACACTGCCAGTGTTACTGTGTATTGAGAGCCACTCCAGCTGACAACAGCTGCATTTACTTCTTTTTTTTTTTTGGCTTCCAAATCGGGACGTCCTTGTAAAAGCGAAGGGAGTCGACCAGAGTCAAATAGTTTAGTCTGTAGCCTCGTTGCTACAGGGGAAACGAGGGATCTGATGTGGGAAGTGAGCCAAATGATTTCCACGTTATCTCTTCTACCTCAAATGCAGATGAATTATGTTGTATTATAATTTCACTTTAATGGTGATAGGAGAACCTTCCCTAGGAAAAGCAAACTTTTCCCAATTTTTCAGGGAAAAGATATATTGTGGCAGATTAGAATTCAGTCTAAAGGGGCAAGGAACTGATGCCACCCAGGCCAAACCAGAGATAGCCCTCTGTTTCCAGCTGACACCCCAGAAAACCTCACATATCCAGCCTTTTGGAGGCTTTTAAAAGCAAGATAGCAAGAGCCCTATGGGCATGTTTTAGGGTTACAGGAGGAGAGTGGAGGATAAAACCTGCTTGAAAGCACTTGGCTCCCAAAGTGACAGGCCAAAGGGAGGTACTGGAACTTTGTCTCCATGGGGTACAGCTGGGAGAGGCAGCTTTGAGACAAAGAGCACAAATACCGGACTTGAAATCAAAAGCCCTGAGTTCAAGGCATAGCTCTGCTACATCCTGCCAGCTGTGTGTCCTTGAATAGGCCTTTTCACTAAAATTTCATCCTAGGTAAAATGGAAGGAATAACACCATTAAAAATAGCTACAAGGATCACATTCTACGTTTGAAAGCACTTTGAGTGTTGCAAAGTGCTACGGTGCTACACAGTGCTACAGGTATGGTAATTCCCTCTGGCCCTGAATAGGGGATGCAGAGGGCAGGGGTTGTGTCCATATCCCAAAGTGCCAGGAAACCTGGGTGGTCATGAGTGTTGAGTTTGATCTAAGATCTGCTCTTTTCCAAGAGCAAAAGGAGTAGGAGTATTTCTTGCTTGTGGGTAGCTGGAGATACTCTTTCTTGGATCCTTGTAGCGGAAAAGTCTTGCTTCTGACACTCACTGCCACTCACTGACAGCCCTTGGGCAAAGCCACTCCACCTGTATGCACCTTCGTGTCTTTATCCATGACTCGAAAGGGTCAAAGAGATTCCTCAATGGTCCATTCTCAGCTCGTAAGTCATATGACTCTACAAACATAGAGGAAAGCTTTTGATTGCATCAAAATATTCTAGTTTTCTTGAACACTGGTTACATACCAGGAAGTGTGTTGAATGTGGAATCTGGTCTTTGCTTTTGTAGGACTTAAGCTCACACCCGAGTGAAGGCACCCATGCCCAGAGAACTGGCACTGCTCAGAAGCCGTGTCCCTGCCACCTCAGGGTTGCCAGAATTTCATGGGATTTCAGAGGAGGGAAGCATGACCTCGCATGGAAGGCAGACGACAGGGAGAACCAGGGAGAGAGGTGGCACTGACCTGGCTCTTGCCTGATAGGGAGATCTTGTAGGTGCAGCACACATACAGAGTGAGCAGCCTGTGCAAAGGCTTAGAGCCAGGAAGTGGGAGGTGACCTAGTCTGTTATTGTTCATTTAAAGTCTTAACAAATAGGAAATTTCATTAAGTACTGAGGTTGGCGGTTGCTATTGTATCCTGGGTACAAAGCCTGATCCAGTGGTCATTGGGGCCATTTCTGAATGAGTTAAGCCTGAATTTATCACTTGTGCTCTCCTTATCGGCAAGTGTTCTTCTGTGCCAAGCTTCACCCTGGCAGGACTGGATGCCCACACCCTGCGTGCCTGGCTCTCTGGGTGGAGGCACCTTTCCTGTCTGGGCACTGCCCCTTTCCACTCACTTCACACATTGGCGTTTTGACATGTTAGCGCCTGGCTTGCTAACACGGGATAACAAGGGAAAGCGCCCAAAGGCGGTGCCTGGCTCCCGAGCTGGCACCAGGCCAGGGCAGCCTTGTTCAGCTCCTTTCCCTGGGGTGGCAGCAAGGCAGCTCCTTAGCAGTTCTAGTTCCTTTGAGTGCTTCCAAACCAGAGTCTCTCCAAATGTCAGGGAGGAGAGTTTATGACTTCGTCCTTTCATGATGCGCTTCTAAGGCCAATTATTTCTAGAGCTAATAATCCTAATACTCTGTTTAATTAGGCATTGGTAAGAGAAGATATACATTTTAAAATCCATGAAATTTCAAGAAGATTGTATGACTCAGGATCCTGGGTGAATGCTTTGTAGTCTTGTGATTATTATTATTAATATTAATAAGCATTTATTCACGCACGCACTCACCCATGGGGCCCTGGGCAGAGCACGTGGAGGACACAGCCTCTGTCCTCGGGGAGCTGGAGGAGGCTGTCTCTAAGACGCTATAGTAAATCACATGCGTACTGTAACTGTCAAGATTTTAAACACCTAAAAATCAGCACTATCATTAGCAATCAGTAATCACTGTTATAGAAGAATAAATCTTGTAATCTCCAAATTACCTGTTTGCACCAATTAGAGTTCAACTGATGAAACATACCAATCAAAGGGGAATTTACTGGAGGCACCCAAGCTTATCTAGGTTTAAAAAAAAAAAAAAAGGAACCTGCCGAGCTCCCAAACTGTTGTTTCCCAGCTCTGTATCAGTTAGGGTGGATTTTCTGCAAGCAGAGCTGATAAAACCCTGCACAAGTACCCCGAGGCAGGAGGGAGTCCGTTATTCATTTATTTGTTTACTTATTCATTTATTCCCTGGCTTCGTACATAAGGGACTGGAGGTAGGTCACAATAAAAACACATATATAATAAGACAGTTTTAAAAAAATCAAAAGGGGGGTTGGAAATCTTGGGGTGGGAGTGGGGCACTGGGCTTGAATATTTAACTTCCACAGATCTTTGTCGAGGCTCTTTGCTGAGCACAGCGCTAGGCCCTGCAGGAGCAAAAAGAGAAACACATCTCTCTTTGGGCCTGTAAGGAACTTACAATCCAGGGAGAGACATGAACGCTGCATTTGGTTCCGAGCTTCTTAGAAGGCAAAGCGCAGAGGAACCCCATGGGTTTTCTAGTTCTCAGCATGCAATAAAAGAAAGCAAGTCCATGGAGAGGTAGGCTTTTTGCCTTGTTGTAAATTCTAAGGAGAAGTAAAATTAAAAAAAAAAAAAATTGAAGCGACCCAGTGGAGAAAAGCTCAGCGTTTTTACTGATGCTTGGCCGGAGTTGGATGGAGGAGACAAAAACATAGATGCACTGAGCCCTCCCCGGTTTGTTCCTGAGCTTCCGGAAACCTGGACTTGGTGTCTGAGGCTGAGGCACAGCCAGGAAGCAGGGGCTGCAGGGAGGTGGGGATGGGAACCAGAGGCGACCTCGTGGCAAAGCCAGTCCCCCCATGAGCTGTGGCTCTGGAATTAGGAGTTGAAATGAAGGTCTAAAGCGGAGAAACTTCTCTTAGCGGCCACACTCAGCCCTGTGCCACGTGCCAGGATCCTCCATGAGGTGCACATTCCACACATTCTGCAACTGGAATAGTCCCAGCAGCCCCCAGCCGTCCCTGGCCCTGGGTCTTGCTCACCTCACCTTTTTCCCAGGCTCCACGTGGCTTTATTGCTTGTCCTGTATGGGTCTGCTTTAGCCTTTGACTCGGGGAAATTATGTTGTTGTCATATTAGGGCTTGCTTTGTTTATTTGTTTGTTCTGTTTGAAGTTTACTGCCCTTGAACGTCTTTAGGTTGCCATGACGGTAGGACTGTTGAGTCTGTTGAAGTGGTCCCTGAGCGAGCCTCTGCACCTAGCCCTCTGCTGGCGGCTCCAAAATGACCTGTGATGGTCCCTGCCTCCTAGTTCTCATACTCCCACAAAGAATTGCTCTGGTCTGCATGATCAGTACAGTATCTTCACGTTAGACACCGTTAGGTGCTAGAGACACAGTGATGGACAAGACAGACATACTCCTTGAGCTCGTGGAGGGAGCTTACGGGGCTTACAGTTTATAACAGGAAGAGCTTGGGCTTTGGAACCAAATAGAACTGCCTGAACCTTCACTTCTCCACTTGGCTTTGTGACTGTGGGCAAGTTATTTAACCTCTCTAAGTCTCTCTATTTCTTCACCTTTAAAGCAGACAGAGTAGGATCCACCTTAGAGAGTTTGGTGGAGATTAAACGTGACTGTGTACGAAGCAGTTAGCACAGTGTCCGGGTTTTGGTAGCTCCTTCATAAAAGTTATTCCCTCTCCAGCTGTGCAAGTTGCTGAGAAAATAGTGATGAACGAGAGGTCATCTCTGCCCTCAGGGGACTCAGAATCGAGCAGAGGAGACAGATGTATACTCACTAAAGTTCAGGCAGACCGTGACAAACGCTATTATAGCAGTATAGAGGGCAGAGACAAAGCTTCACAGAGACGAGGTGACATTTTCTCAAGGTTTAGAGGGTAAGTGGAATTTCCATCAACAGAGCAGGGCAAGAACATTGCAAACGCTGGGGAGTCGCGAGGTGCAACACTTTATGGTGTAAACAATGGTGGAGGTGCGCCACCTGAGCGCTCTTGGCCACATTGCTGCCTTTCTGTGGGCTGTGATCTCTTGATCCATGAAATGCAGCCATTGAACTAGACAGTAAATGACGTTCCTTCCAGCTCACAGATTCCTCAAGAGCAGGGAGTACTGCTTTTTTCATTACCAATTCCCAGCTCCTAACACATGGTAGGCACTCGATAAATATTTATTAAATGAGTAGGTATAATTATATGTGTAAGCAGCTTGCTCCAAATGAGAAATTCAAGGAAGTATTTTTTTTTCCATTTACTTCACATAAGCCGTTTCCCTTGGGCCCGTGTATGGTGGCAATTAGGCAGACTGCATTATGTCACCAGGTTTTGTCAAAGTCCTTTCCCCATTCTGCGCCTTCAGTTTCCTGGCCGTGCTTCGTTTCCTCCCCATCTTCCCGAGTCTTGTCGTGGAAGCCTTTAAAGCCACAGACTTTCCCCGGAGAGCTCTTTGGTGCTTGGCACAATGTTGTACCCAGGTGGGGCAGACCCAGCGAGCTCTGAAGATGCTCCGCCTATTCTCCTTGGTTTCACTTCCATTTCGCTTTTGGTGTCTCCAGGAC
The DNA here is from genome assembly GCA_963573855.1 of Lepilemur septentrionalis. Lineage (NCBI taxonomy): Eukaryota > Metazoa > Chordata > Mammalia > Primates > Lepilemuridae > Lepilemur > Lepilemur septentrionalis. The sequence continues at coordinate 18,743 of CAUYMX010017805.1, forward strand.
TGGAATAACCTTGAAACCAGAGCTCAGCAGAAGAATTTCCAATGCCACTGAGCTGTCCTTGCTGTAAGACAGGGCTGGCTAGTAATGAAATTGTGTGGTGAGGAAATTCAAGGCTATTCGGATCACAAATGTACTGCCCCCCCCCAAAGAAAACAAAACAAAACTATGTAAAAAAAAAAAAAGGTTGGAAGAAAAGTTGCTTCTTTAATATTGAGGGCCACAGGCTCTAGAGCTGGGCATGACTGTCGGTGTCACTGACGGACTGAGTGTGGGGTAAAAATGGAGGCCTTGGAGATCCCCATCCCCACCCTGCGCCCCCCACCCCTCCCGGAGGCCAGTGTTTAAGAGCCTCATGTTGTGCTTTTCTCCACTGGGACTCCCACAGCACGGCATCCCTGGGGCTCTACCTTACCCCAAGCCTTTCCAGACCATCCTTGCTCTTTCAAAGCTTACCCTGGGTTCCGTTTCCTCCGAGATCTGTTGTCTCCTCTGTTTGGGGGACAATTCAACATGTGACGCCCATCCTGTGCCTAGGATAGTACTAAGCTCACAGGGCGCAAAGGTGAGTGGGAAAGATCATTGGCTCTTAGTCTAGCACTTAAGATGAAGAGTAACCTGGATGACAAACTAACTTACGCACAACTGTTAACGGACAGTTCCTCTCAAGGTAACAGATTTGCATTTTACCGGAGCTTTTTGAAGACAGTGACTTCCCTTCAAAGAATATTTTTTGTGAAATAAAAAAACCTTTAAAAACATTTTTTTTTGTAAAACCTTAAGAGCAGTAAAACAGTACTTAATCGTTGTAGAAAACTCGGAAAGTAAAGAAAAATATAAAGTAGGGTCAATCTTTTCGATGATCTGACCACCCAGAGGCAAATCAGTGTCAGCATATTTTGCCTTTTTCCCCATGCATTTGAGATCGTATGTTTATATAATTTTGCACACCACTTTTGTTACTGAGCAGTTTATCCCAATCATTCTGCAATGTTACAAAACACGCTGAAGAGTGATTGTAACAATAGGAGGCTGTCGGCAAGCAGGAGCGCTGGATTTACTGGCGCCGAATAGCTGGGGCAGCCGCTGTAATAACACTCCCTTTTCTGCCTGCTCCGAAGAGGAGCCCCGCCCTCCCTGCCAGTGCCCCCATGGCATATTTGTAACTTAGCAGATCCGCTGGGCCTTTCTCTAAAGAAACAGCATCCTGTGCTGTAAGGTGTGAGCGTTCGCAGTCTTCAGATGCTTTCTTTCTTCCCTTCCTCCACCCCAATCTCCCTGGTCTCCTCCAGCAAGCGACAATATCTTTCCTGCGATCCTCTCTCCCTGCCTCCAGTGACTGCCTCCCCTGATGAATTCTCTCTGGGTGACTTTGGCATTTGCATATTCCTCGCTTGGATAATCTGAGATGTTGGAACCGGAGAGCAGGTTGACGCGATCAGGTACTTAGCCGAATGAGGCTTTCTCGGGAACTGCACAAATATTTGGAGTCGGGCGTGTGCCAGTAGGCAATTAATTGAAATGTGGACACAGCAAGCTTCTGGAGGAAGGAAACTGAAGTTGAGAAATTAACTGTGGGGAGCGATCCTCCGCAAGACAGAAAACAGTAATTTGGGAATTTCCTCTACCTCAAACTGAAGTTGATTTCGTATAGAAAAAGAATAAAACACAACAAAACAAAAAAGAACAAATGCAGGATCAAGGTTGACGCCTGTAATACAAGCGCTGGAAGGGGTTCTCAGAGAACTGACCCCCTCGGAGAGGGAGGAGAGCCCAAGGTCAGTGGCGAGTCACCGCAAATTCAGGACCGGAAGCAAGATGTCCTGACTCCAGCCCAGGGCACGCTCCCTTTCTGTGCTGACTGTCTACCTGGAGACCTGGATTATCATATCAGGAGCTAAAGGGCAAGGACTGCGATTTAAGCATTTTCCTGTCACCATTGACTTTGTGAATACATTTAGTGAAACCTGTAACAAAACCAAGACTCTCAGTGACCGTAACCTCAAGTCAAGAGTGGGGGCACAACTGGCAATCTTCATGGAGCTCCTACTTGGTGCCCAGCTGCCCGTTAAGCGCTGGGGACAGAGGTGATTAAAAATAGGGTCCCTGCTCCACACTGTGTGATGCTGGTCTGATGCCAGGTGAGGGCCCAACTTCCTGTTTATCCTCTGCAGAAAGCATGAAGCCTTTGTGCCTGCCTGTGTTTTCCCATCTTCCAGGAGGATGAACCCATCTTCTTAACATTTTCATAAATGATGAATGAGGAAAGAGACCAGCCTGAGCAAGACGAGACCCCGTCTCTACTATAAATAGAAAGAAATTAATTGGACAACTAAAAATATATGTAAAAAATTAGCCGGGCGTGGTGGCGCATGCCTGTAGTCCCAGCTACTCAGGAGGCTGAGGCAGAAGGATTGCTTGAGCCTAGGAGTTTGAGGTTGCTGTGAGCTAGGCTGATGCCACGGCACTCTAGCCCAGACAACAGAGTGAGACTCTGTCTCAAAAAAAAAACACTTTTTCATTGTTTAGGCGTGTGGGGCCAGAGAGATCATTTGTAGGCTTCTGGTAGAACTTGGCTTTCAAAGTGTAGTCCCTGAACCAGATGCATCAGCACCCCTGGGGAACTCGTTAGAAATGCAGATTCTCAGGTTCCACTTTGCTCCCACTGACTCAGAAACTCTGGAGGGTGGGCCGGCAATGTGTGCTTTAACAAGCCCGACAGGGGATTCTGATGCAAGGCAAAGCTTGAAAACCATTGCCCTAGAAAATCATGATTTGGAAGTCTGGGCTGCTGGATTCCAACACCAGGAAAGTAATTTCTTTCTGATTATTGGGCCCTTAAGAATAAACTCTCTCCCTTTCCGAATGCCCAGGTGAGCTGTCTCCATGCATAGCTGAGTGTTAAACAGGAAAAAATTTCCAAATCGTTCTTCACAATTTCACTGACCAGCACAGTCAGACACAATTCTGATAGCCTGACTTATTTCTTGTAAGTACAATATTTTCATACTTTAAAGTTCCATAGAATGACTGCATAAGTTAATTGATTGCTTAATCTGTTATTTTTAGAATGCCGCTTCCTTACCTCATGTGAAAGTTTATTCAAAATTCAAATGGGAGCATTTTATTACCCCAAAATGTTTTCCTATGTACTTCAACATGTTACTAAGGAAACCAGTTGTAACATTGCAGTGATATTGTTGCTCTAGCAAATTAACTATTCACCCACATATATGCCATACTATAATGTTTTTTTCTCTCTCTCTAGAAAATCTCACACTTATTGAATTTATACATTTATAACACAGGACATTGGAAGCAATGGGACTAAGGCGGTAAGGAGAAATGTTATCCCAGAGTGACAGAGGATATTTCCCCGGGATGCGTTTTGTGTTGCTGGAGCGTAGACAGAGCTAGGTGATTTTTCATTCTACGTTAGGAGCCCCTTGGCACAGGGAAGCTGCGTTAGAGAGAGCAGCCAGCTCAAAGGACACTTTGGTGACTTGGGGGGGGCGGTGGTTCTACTGGTGAGTGATAAGAAGGACTGAAACTGGGTGTGTGGTGCAAAGTGTGTGCTGATCACACGTTTAACGAATCAAATGCCATCAAAGCAGTAGATCACAGAGCCCCTGAGATGGCACCAGGAGTTGGGGGATGCAGCCCAGCGGGAGGCCTCCTGTTTTTTCTTTCTGGATGGGGGGAGGAGATGTTATTAATGATGGGATGAATTAGAACAGATGGGTACTTTTGACACATTTTCCCATGTTGTTGTTTTCCAATTTCCCATCTTCCCACCACCTAGTCATGTGCCTTTCTCTTGGTTAGGAGTGAAAGCATGTGACTTTTTAAAGGGAAGCCTCAGGAAGGGTGGGTAGAAGTGGAGACGTTGGCTTACAGCTCAGAGGGCATGCTCCAGCAGATCCAGAAAGTTCTCCCAAAGCATTTGCTGTGTGGGACAAGGGGCAGGCTGCCATGCCCACGAGGGCTTTGTGATGCTGCATTCAAAGATGGGCAGTGTGACTCTTTGCCACTTGCTCCATCCTGGCCTCACTCCATCTGGGCAGCTACCACCCTCCTCCCCATTACAGGTACCTTTCTTCAGCCTTCAGGAGATTTGCATTGTAAATGGTGTTTGTTCTGCCCCTGAAATAATATTAATCATTGTAAAACAATTATGTTGCATAATTTGTACATAAAAAAGAAAGAATGAACCTTTTCCCTGAATTAATATTTCCTTCATTATGTATCTTTCTCATCCCTACAGATAATGAGACCCTGTATGCCCTTCTGGGTGAGAAAGGCTCTGGGAAAATAAAGCTACCTGCTTCCCTATGGCTTCTTGGAAGGTTGCACATGTGTCCAGAGCCAGGTAACTTATGCAACTTCAGATGGAACAGCCAGGGACCCTAGAGAAACGGACATCTCCACATCCCATAACTGGACCCTTCTCGCAAGAGGCGGGACAAAGGATGGACACGAAGAGGTTGGACAAAGAGAAGCTCTGGGAACAGAGCAATGGAGCATCAAGGCTCTCTGCCTGTGTCTCTGCTGTGTGTGCCCCTGTATTCATTTGGGTGTAAAGAGCCACTGGTGAACAGACTTGGGACCCATCCTACGCTCTCACTGTAGCGAGTTGAATGATGCACCCCCATCCCCAAGTATATCCACATCCTAATCTCTAGAACCTGTGAATGTGACCTTCTTTGGGAAAGGGTCTTAGCAGATGTAATTAAGTTCAGGATCATCATGTATTATCTGGTTAGGCCCTAAATCCAATGACAAATATCCCCATAGGAGTCAAAAGAGAGATGCTCAGGAAGAGAAGAGGAGACCGTGTGAAGGAGGTCGAGACTGGAGTGATGCAGCCGCAAGCCAAGGCATGCCTGGTGCCACGAGAGTCTGCAAAAGGCAAGGAAGAATCCTCCTTCAGAGCCTTCAGAGGGGCCAAAGCCCTGTTGATAGCTTGATTTCAGACTCTGGCCTCCAGAACTGTGAAAGGACAAGTGTTGTTTTAAGCCACTAAGTTTGCAGTAATTTGTTACAACCACCTGAGATACTAATACATGTGCCAGGCCCTACCTTGTCCCACAAGCTCCCAGGGAGGTTCATGGCTCACATTTCGAGTTTATGGTGGCATCTCTGCAACTAGAGTCTTTGCTGGAGGCCCCTAGTTCACATCCATGCTTGTCAGATCGCTGTGTGTGCTGGGTCTGGGTCCCACGTGACCTTCCCAGGAAGCCTGTCCTTCCCAGAAACTCAGAGACCAGGCATTGAGTACAAAGAAAGCCAATGTCAGGTCACTCTGACATATAAACAAGAAATAAGCACCTGCCTATGAGGCAGGATTGGACTCTGACTCTTTACAAATCTCATTGGCCCAGGACCAGATTTAGCCCCCACAATCCAGGGAAATACACAGTTAAAAATAATAATACCATACATGGAGCCCATATGTGCCAGGCACCGTGCTAGGAATTTTATATCTATTATATCATTTGTCTCGCGGCAGTCCTGGAGTGTGTGGGTGTGGTTGTCCTGACTTCATAGATGAGGAGACAGTGTCGGAGGGACTTTGCACAATACTCCCAAAGTCAGGAAGCCACTACTTTGCAGAGCCAGCATTTGAACCCTGTGTGTCTCTGATGCCACAGCCGCACCCTCAAGCACTTTACAACTTTGTTCTTAGAAATGCAACAGGGATGTACATCTGTGCCTGCTCTGGGCACTGATCCTCAAAAGAGTATTTTTGCATTTGAGGCCATTCAGCTTGGACAGTTCATTTGCATTGCACATTTTCTTTTTGTAGGGCATCCAGGGGACCTTTGAGGACAGATTCCAACCTGAGCTGTAACCTACTCCAAAAGGTGTCTTCTGGTTTGGTTAGGGCTCTGCCTTTATGCTAAAGTTTACATTTCTGAATATTATATATCAGGCTTTTCATGGTCTGGCCCCTCCCTGCTTCTCAAAACTCATCTCTCTTAAAACCCATCTCTCTACCTCTTTTGGTCAACTTTGCAGTTGTTCTAAGCTGCTTTCAATCTCTTATGTGTCTTGTGCTCTCACTGGACTGCAGTCCTTTGCACAAGCTGTTCCCTCTTCTTGGAACCCAACCTCCCCCCAAGCCCCTCCACTGTCACCCACCTTTATTCTTTGGCTATCTTACCTGGTTAACTTCTGTTCATCCTCCTTCTAAGGTCCCAGCTTAGAAGTCAAGAACTCCAAAAACTCTTCCTGGACCACATGAGCATAGCAACATTTTTGTTTCCCATGGCGAAGCTTATCACATTGTATTACAATTGCATTGTCTATATGTCTCACTCTGCCACAGGTTGAGGGCAGGAACTGTGTCTGCTTAGTTTACCACTGTATGCCTGGCAGCCAGCCCAGGACCTATTGAGTAACAGGTGTTCAATAAAGTATTTGTGAAATGACTGAGTTGAGAATGTCAGAGATGCTTTCCTGGATCATTAGGCTCAGAATCTGTCATTGATTGGGATACTGAGAAATGTTATATTCAAGGGCATATGTATCTGATCAGTTGTCAGCCTCCAAGGTTAAGGATGTTCTCGGAATATTCTAGATCATTTTACAAGTTACTACCCACAACTTCATCTAAATCATTTGGAAAAAAGTAGCACTGAAAGAGATGGTTATTAACGGACGTCTTCAGTTCCGTTCTTTGTGACTATATTGTTAGTACGACCACTTAGAGACGTGACTTTCCCAGGTTTACCCCCCACTGCATAAGGTAGCAAATTCCACGTTGTTTCTAGGTGAACTTCCCCAAGAGTCAAAGAGAACCCCTCACTGAAGTGCCTAAGACAGGCTACATGTGGCCATTTACTCAGTGCCCATAGTGACATGGGGTTTGGGTCTTTCCACTTCTGAACGTTTTCACCTTGCTGGATAAAGGTCTTTTCAAGCTGTCCCTTGGTCTTCCTTTCCTCGACACAAAGTCATTGTCACCCTCCTCTAGATTCTTTCTGGCTTTCTCGAAGGGCAGTGACTTTGTTTAGGATTGCAGGGTCCAGTTGTACATGCTGGGCTTTGAGGACTGTTTCACTTGGTGATTTCAGGACCAATGCTCTGTGGCTGGTCCTCTGTGAGCCCCAGGTCAGAAGCCAGAAAACCGGGGTTCTCCCTTGGGCCGTCCTTGCACCCTTCCTCTGGGCACCAGTCTGTCTGTGAGTCAGGCTGGGATTATCACAGTGCCTCATGGGTAGTTGTGGGAAGCAGAGGAGTAAGAGACTTGAGAGGGCTTTACACACCGCAGGTGTACAGGTGTGTGAGTGGCCGGCCATAGCAAGTCCTCAGTCTCTGCTGAAGGATGTGCTTGTGTCCATGGGTGGTTTCATAGCCACATCTGTGCAGCACAAGGGAGCGTCCCCCTTGGCTTTGGGGATTTGCCTGTGACACCAGAGCATGCCTCTCTCCATTCCTTGCCTTGTCTTCTAATTGTCTTTCTTCTCTCACTCTCCGGCACTCAGAACAAAGAGCAAACATGATGGCGTTATCAGAGTCGGAAGGCCCATTGCACTTTTTTGGATCCCTCTGAAATCCTGCCTTCAAGTGATAGATACTAAAATATCCTTGAAACAAAGAAAATGGGGAGTCCACAAGTGAAGCTAATGCAACAGAATATGAGGATGATTGAGCCTGGGGAGGAGGGAAGGGAGAGATGGAAGGAATGAGTGACAGAGAGAGGGGGACGGAGAGAGAGAATATACAGTGGACTGGGTGTGGTGGTTCACACCTGTAATCCCAGCACTTTGGGGGGCCAAGTTGGGATGATCGTTTGGGGCCAGGAGTTCAAGAGCAGCCTGAGCAAAAGTGAGACTGTGTCTCTACAAAAGATAGAAAAATTAGCTGGGCATGGTGTCGTGCCCCTGTAGTACTAGCTGCTCCAGAGGCTGAGGCAGGAGGATCGCTCAAGCCCAGGAGTTCAGGTTGCTGTGAGCTATGATCATGCCACTGACTCCAGCCTGGGTGACACAGAGAGAGAAAGAGAGATCCTCTCTCTATATATATGTGTGTGTGTGTGTGTGTGTGTGTGTGTATGTACACACACACACATGGTGCGGGGAGGGGGGAGAGAGAGAGAGTAAAATTATAGCGTTAATCGTTTGATTTGATTCTGTTACCACTTTTCCTAGTTGGGCTTTTCCATGGGAGGAGAGACTGTCCCTGTGGAGTGGACACAGACAGAAATGACGAGACACCCAGTGGCTTCCTTCTCTCCATCTCGTTTCCTTTGGGGAGTCACAGTAGCCCTGTCTGTGGTGTATGGCCAGCACTAGAGGGGAGGGAACAAGGAGGGAGAGGCAGGGAGGAGGAACACGGGCTTCCCCCTGCTCCTGGCTGGTCAGGTTGGTGTAGACTATTCCCTGGAGCTCTGTAGGAGCTGTGCCAATATGACTCCCACAGCAGCCTCTGCAAAGCCAGCCGTCTGCACCCAAGTCCATCACACCCTGCATGCACTGGAGCTGGCCTGTTTTTTTTAGAAGATAAAACAGTGGTACTTGATGTGAGGCTCCAATTCACCAAAAGTGGCAAATGTCTGGACCAGCCTAAGAAGTGCCAGAGATGCGGAGAGAGAGACGGAGGAGTAGGAGGCGCCAGCTCCTGTGTGCGTCCAGTCCAGCTGGGGTCTCCCTGAATCAGGAAAGACCTGCTCTCCAGGCACTCACTGGGATTTTCCTGGGCAACACGGGACTAATTATCAAGAGACAGTACAGCCTCTGACTGCCCCTTTAAATAGAACCTGCAGAGGGGGAGCCTGCCTGGGCAAGTTCCTGGGCACTGGAGGTCGCTCTTATCCCACCAAAGGGCCATAGCAGGGCCCTTCTTGGGCTCTAAGATGAGACTTTAAGGGAGGTTTTGGGCTGGCTGGCCAGAGCCACCCTGGGGCCTTGAAGAGGGCTGTTCCAGGCCCCAACACTTCCCCACTGAGCCTCAGGCTAAGGGCCGCAGCATTTGTGCTTTCTGCCCAGAATTGGGGCGGACAAGCTCAGGGCAGGCCAGCTATTTGGGGCTTTAGAAAGGGATTTTCAGGGAGTGGTGGGCAAAATTAGGAAGGCTGTCTTTCTAGGCTCTGGGGGCATCTGCCTTCCTTCTTCATCACCTTGACTCTGCCTTAACTACTTCGAGCCTTATCTTCTCTTGCCAGTACTGTTGTAGGAGTCACCTAGACGGGTCACCTCCTCCGAGCCTTCCTCAGCACTGTGGTCAGTGGTATTTATTGAATGTCACCTGCATGTCAGATACTGTGTTGTTTACTGGTGGCAGAGAAATGAACCAGACCCAGCACCTAAGCCTTAGAAACCCCTGGTCTGGCAGGAGAGACACACTGTGACAGATGATGACAACACGGTGCTATAATGAAAGTGAGCTGATGCTGCTTTGCAAATCACAACAAACCAAACTGGTGACATCGGAGCCAAGCTATATATAAAAGGCAAGTAGGCTTTTGCCTGGAGATAAAGTAGGGAAGACGGGGGAGGAGCAAGGTGGCCAAATAGAAACCTCCAGCAACCACAAATTCAGCAAGCACCTTCAGAAGAACCAAAAATTCAGGTGAGTGATCACACTACCTGGTTTTAACATTGTATCAAGGAAAGAGGCACTGAAGAGGGCAGAAAAGACAATCTTGCACTGTCTCTGCCATCCCTCTCCTGTCCCCGCAGCAGTGCCATGCAAGCTCCCCAAGTGGAGGGAGAATCTGTGAGCCAGGGGGAGGGAGAGCGGGAAGACTTTGCATCGAAACTCAGGGTCAGCCTGGTGCAGACGAACATAACACAGGGCAGAATCCTGCCAATGCCCGTGGAGGGAGCACTTAGACCAGTCTTCTTCTACTTGGGGAAAGGAAAGGGAAAAATTCAGAGGACTTTGTTTTGCAATTGGGTAGTAGCTCAGCCACAGTAAAATAAAGTATCAGGCAGACTCCTGAAGCCCCTGAGTCCAGGCCTTAGTTCCTGGAGTATTTCTGGACCCGCCCTGGGCCAGCAGGAAACATGCTGCCTTGAAGGAAAGGGCCCAGTCCTGGCAGAAGTCACCACCTGCTGACTAAACAGCCATTGGATTTTGAGTTAACCTCAGAGGTAGACAGGCAAAAGTCACCACAGGATTTGAGTGAGACACTGGGCTGGCTTCAGGTGTGACCTGGTGCTGGTGGCCATGAGGGAGTGATGTACTCCTCCCTCAACTCCAGCAGCCCAGCACAGAGAGTGAGGGAAGAGAGTGAGAGACTTTGCCTGATAATCCAGAGAGTTCTCTTGTATCTTATCCAAGTCCACCAAAGTGATACCACCAGGAGTCTGCAAGAGTCACAGCATCACTGGTTTTGAAGCACCCCCTATACTGATATGGCTGCAGTGACCAAAAGACTTAGATCACAACAGTAAATTACCTTTGAATACCTGGAAAGCCTTCTCAAGAAAAATGGGTTCAAATGAGACCCAGACTCTGAAGATCAAAATAAATACCTATCTCTTCAATGTCCAGACATCAGTGAACATCCAAAAGCATCAAGATCACCCAGGAAGACATGACTTCATGAAACAAACTAAATAAGGTGTCAGCGATCAATCCTGGAAGAATGAAGATATGTTCCCTTTCAGACAAAGAATTCAAAATAACTGTCCTGAGGAAGCTCAACGAATTTCAAGAAAACACAGAGAAGGAATTCAGAAGCCTATCAGAGAAATCTAAGAAAGGGATTGAAATAATAATTATAATCATCATCCAGCAGAAATTCTAGAGTTTAAGAATTCAATTGAGAAACTGAGAAATGCATCAGAGACTCTTAACAGCAGAACTGGCAAAGCGGAAGAAAGAACTAGTGAGCTTAAAGACAGGCTATGTGAAAATACACAGTCCAAAGAGAAAAAAGAAGAACAGAAAATAATGAAGAACATCTATACAATCTAGAAAATAGCCTCAAAAGGGAAATCCAAGAGCCTTAAAGAGGAGGTAGAGGAAGAGATTGGGGTAGAAAGTTTATTCAAAGAAATAATAACAGGAACTTTCCAAACCTAGAGAGAGTTATCAATATTCAGATATGAGAAGGTCATAGGGCCCTTTTGTTATGACAGGGAAGCCCATTTGTCATCTGTGAGAAATGTTTCTTGCTCTTGTTCTGTGAACCTATGTCTTGCTCTTGCTCCATAAGCCTATTTTGTCCTTCCTCAATAAACTTCATTTCAAGCTTGCAATAAATAAATAAATTCATAAGAAGGTTATAGAACACCAAGCAAATTTAACCCAGATAAGGCTACCTCAAGGCATTTAGTAATCAAGTTCCCAAAGGTCATGGACAAAGAAAAGTTTCTAAAAGAAGCAAGAAAAAAGTAACATATAAAGGAACTCCAACATGTCTGGCAGCAGACTTCTAGGTGAAAACCCGACAGGCCAGGAGAGAGTGGCAGGACTTATTCAAAGCATTGAAGGAAAAAACTTTAACCCAGAATATTATATCCTGCAAAAATATCCTTCAAACATGAAGGATAAATAAAGACTTTTCTAGAAAAATAAAAGCTGAGAAATTTCATCAACACCAGACCTGTCCTACAAGAAATGGTAAAAGGAATTCTTCAGTCTGAAAGAAAAGGACATTAATGAACAATAAGAAATCATCTGAAGGAATACAACTGAAGGTAATAGTGAGTACACAAATGCAAAATACTCTATTGCTGTAATTGGAATATATAAACCACTTAAATCTTGAGTAGGAAGACTACCTATCAAAAATAAATACAGCTACTTTTTGATAGATAGTATAAAAAGATATGGTTGGGAACAACAAAAAGTTAAAAAGCAGGGTGGGGATGAGTTAAAGGGTAGAATTTCTGTTAGATTTCTCTTTGCTTGTTTATTTGTTTGTAAGCAGAGTTATTATATGTTTAAAACAATTGGTTATAAAATGTTTTTGTAAGCCTCATAGTAACCTCAAATCAAAAAACCTACAACAGATACACAAAAAATAAAAAGAAAGAAATTAAAACACAATACCAGAGAAAATCACTTTTAACAAAGGAAGGAAGGAAGGAAGGAAGGAAGGAAGGAAGAAAGAAAGAACCATAAAATAACCAGAAATCAAATAATAGCATGGCAGTAGTAAGTCCTTACCTATCAATAATAACATTGAATGTGAATGGACTAAGCTCTCCAATCAAAAGACATAGAGTGGCTGAATGGATAAAAAAAACAAGAGCCTACCATATGTTGTCTGCAAGAAACATACTTCATCTATAAAGACACACATACACTGAAAATAAAGGAATGGAAAAAGATATTCCATGCAAATGGAAACCAAAAAAGAGCAGCTATACTTCTATCAGATAAAATAGATTTCAAGACAAAAACTGTAAAAAGAGATAGAGAAGGTCATTATATAATAATAAAGGAATCAATTCAGCAAGAGGATATAACAATTCTAAATATCTATGCACCCAACACTGGAGTACCCAGATACTTATAATAAGCAAATATTATCATAGCCAAAGAGAGAGACAGACTCCAATACAATAATCACTGGAGACCTCAACACTACACTTTCAACACTGGACAGATCATCCAGACAGAAAATCAACAATGAAACACTAGACTTCATCTTCACTGTAGACCAAATGGACCTAATAGATATTTACAGAATCTTTCATCCAACAGCTGCAGAATGCACGTTCCTCTCCTCAGCTTATGGATCATTCCCAAGGATAGACCATATGTTAGGCCACAAAACAAGTCTCAAAAAATTTAAAAAAAATTGAAATCATACCAAATATTTTCTGTGGCCACAATGGAATAAAACTAGAAATCAGTAACAAGAGGAACATTGGAAAATATACAAACACATGGAAATTAAACAATATGTTCCTGAATGACCAGTGAATCAATGAAGAGATTAAGAAGGAAATTAAACAATTTCTTGAAACAAATGAACATGAAAACACAACATATCAAAACCTATGGGATATAGCAACAGCAGTAATAAGAGGAAAGTTTATAGCAATTAATGCCTATATCAAAGAGGTAGAAAAGCGTCAAATAAGCAACCTAATGATGCAAATCAAAGAACTAGAAAAACAAGAGCAAACCAAATCCAAAATTAGTAGAAGAAAAAATAATGAAGATCAGAGCAAGAATAAGTGAATTTGAAACCAAAAAAATACAAAAGATGAACAAAATGAAGTTGCTTTTTTGAAAAGATAAACAAAACTGACATACCTTTAGCCAGACTAAGAAAAAAAGAGAGAAGACCCAAACAAATAAAATTAGAGATGAAAAAGGAGACATTACAGCTAATACTGCAGAAATCCAAAGGATCATTAGAGACTATGAGCAAATATATGCCAATAAATTGGAAAACCTAGAAGAAATGGAGAAATTCCTAGACACATACAGCCTACCAAGATTGAACCAGGAAGAAATCCAAACCTTAATAAATCATAACAAGTAACAAGACTGAAGCAGTAATAAAAAGTCTCCCATCAAAGAAAATCCCAGGACCCGAAGCCTTCAATGCTGAATTCTACCAAGCATTCAAAGAAGAACTAACACAAATCCTACTTAAACTATTCCAAAAAAAATAGCAGAGATGGAAATATTCCCAAATTTATTCTACAAGACCTGTATCACCCTGATACCAAAACAAGACAAAGGCACAACAAAACAGAAAAATATAGGCTGATATCTCTGATGAACATAGATGCAAAAATCTTCAACAAAATACTAGCAAATCAAATTGAACAACACATTAAAAAGATTATTCATCATGATCAAATGGGATTCATTCCAGGGATACAAGGAAGGCTCAACATATCCAAATCAATCAATGTATACATCATATCTCAGAACAAATGACAAAAACCATGTGATCATTTCAATTAATGTTGAAAAAGCATTTGATAAAATTCAACATCCATTCATGATAAAAACTATGAAAAAATGTATATAAAAGGA
>CAUYMX010017807.1:0-16772 GCA_963573855.1 Lepilemur septentrionalis
CAATAGGCAAAAATAGAAGTAAAAATTATAGAGTACACACCAGGTGAGGTGGCTCACACTTATAATCCTAGCATTCTGGGAGGCCAAGTTGAGTGGATCACTTGAGCTCAGGAGTTACAGATCAGCCTGAGCAAGAGTGAGACCCCCGTCTCTACTAAAAATAGAAAAATTAGTCATGCTGCATGCCTATAGTCCCAGCTACTTAGGAGGCTAAGGTAGGAGGATCATTTGACCCCGAGTTTGAGGTTGCAGTGAGCTAGGCTGACGCCACTGCTCTCTACCCAGGGCAACAGATCAAGACCCTGTCTAAAAAAAAGAAGATCACTCCAACCTTCATTCTGTTTCTCAAACACAGGAGATGAAATTCCTGTGTGAAAGGTATCCTCCCTCTGCCAGAAGGAAGCACCACTCTTAACACAAAGGACAGGCCTTCGAGGCCGAGGGGAAGCTGTGCCAACACACGTGGTGAGGCCACCCTGCCCCTGCAGCCCCTTCCGCGCCCACCTGGCATCGCAGCCCGAGTCCCTTTGCCCGCTCGCCCCCCCTCATCTAACTCAGTACAGACACGCTCCCCTCTAACTGCGTCTTTGGCCTTCACTTCCTTGCGATGGACATGATGCCACTTGAAACTCGCGTTATATAAATCTGGATGCTTTTCTCCTGTCGATTTGTCCTGTATCAGTTTAATTCTCAGACCAAAATAAAAACACCTAAAAGGGCAGGAGGAAATTTCGCTCCCCTCTTCCCACAAACGTGGCAGTTTTGCGGGACTCAAGCTGACCCCTCCCGTCTGCCCGCTCGTCCCCGCCCCCGCCCCACCTGCCACGTCCTGCCCGTGGCTCCGCCACAGCCTGGGCTCCCTCTCCCGACACCCCAGGCTCCTCCCAGCTGTCCGCACACCTTTGAGGACCATCAGTCAGAGCTCGTCCCTCTCCTGCTTAAAACCGCAAGAAGAACCTCAGGTCCCGGCTGAGGCCGACAAGACCCTGCGAGGTCTCCAGATGCCGACTTTCCCAGCAGTGGCCGCCCTCACAGCCTTCACGGCCCCACCTGGCGCCCCCCTGGGACGTCAGGGGCCTTCAGTGATGCTCCCCCAGGGCCACTCCTCTCCAGCTCCTTGCCTTGCCCCCTCCTGCCCTCCTCGGTGTCCGCCAGCATGCCGCTCCTCAGAGATGCCTGCCCCGACCCCATGTCCACGCAGAGCCTCCTGTTCCTTTCTTGGGAAGTTCTGGAATATTCTTTCCCTCTTTCTGCTCTCAGCCCCCTCCGGAGCCCTTCCTGCCCTCTCTGGGCTTTCTCCTGGGGCTGGGAAGCAAATACACCCCGCAGGGAGCTAAGGGGGTCTCTGAGGGACCTGGGCCCCCCAGGTGAGCCCCCAGCCAGCAAACCAGCAGAGGTCCTGGGCCCCTCTCTGGGGCGACCTGGGCTTAGTGTATACAAAGGCACCAAAAGGAATGGAAATTTCCTCCCCTCGGACTTCTGGAGAAGGTTCTGGGTGAGCTTTTCCAGTGGCTGATTGAGAATTCAGTGAAACGTCTACACCGTCTCCGTGCAGGCCCAGTCATGGGTGATTAAAATAAAACAACCTGATAAACACCCCCAGAAGCCTTTGCACGTGCGTCCTTAAGGGGAAGCTTAAGAAAATTAAGGGCTGAAATGATTTTTTCCCCCCCAGCAAGAAAGATCAGGCCACTTAATTAAGAGCTATCCTTAATCTTGGACAAACTAGGTCTAATTTCTTCAAATTATTTCACATTTCACTAATTTCTTTTTTTCCCTTTTACTCAAGGGTGTCTGGACAGGAGTACCCTGGGCATTTTAAAAAGCGTGGATGTAAAGACTGTCTCATTTTCTTCTGACGAGAACAGAGCGTCCCTGGGCTTGTTATTTTCAACAGGGAGAAAAACTCAGCGAGCGGGGCCGGAGAGGCCGGTCCCCCGCACTTGCGCTCCCAGCGGGAGCTTCATTAGCGCCGACCGCCAGCAGCCCTGTCAAAGGAGGGAGCCGGCACCGAGCGTGACGGACCTGACGGGCAGGAGCGTTCGCAAGTCCCCAAGAGGAGCCGCGGGCCCCACAAGGATCTCATTTGGAAATCTCACTTGCTCTCTGCCTCTGTTCTTTTCAAAAAAAAGAAGAAGAAAAAAAAACCCTTGAAGGGAAGAACGAAGGGCCGAGCACCTGCTGCAGTGGGCGCCAGGCACAGAATTAAGAACTTTACCCTTTTTGTGTCACTGCCCCATTTGACAGTTGGGAGAACTGAGGCCCAGGGAGCTTACGCCCAGGACGCGGCGGAGCGCCAAAGGCAGGGCTTGTCTTGCCCGGCCACGACTGCCCCAGAGAGACATCGGCCTTCAGCTGGATCGCGTGTGTTTGGTGTCCCTACGTCCCACCGTCCCTCCGCGGGCGCCGGTAAATGTTTGCTGAGCGAGCTCGCCAGCGGGGCCGAGGGCGTGGACGTGTGGGCATGGCTGGCTCCGCACTCGGCCTCCAGCCTCTGCGTTCGCAGGCAGCGCGTCCATTCCCTCTGGGGAGGCCACCCCTCAGCCCACTGAGTGCTCGGGGTTGCAGCAGCAGGACTCCCGAACCCCATCCCCAGCTGGAGGGCCCAGCTGGCCAGAGAACGGCTCCCCGCCCCCCCCCCATCAACCTAACACCTCTCCCCTGGCCCCTAATCAACCTTCCAGAACCCAGGGCAAGCCAACCACCGGGACTTTGTTATTATCCCCAGGACACAGACATTGTCTCTCGTGGGAACTTGAAGCTGAAAGACATGAGCCCAGAGCTGCCCAGGGACGGGCAGTAGCTAGGCTCTGTCTGAGAACAAAGCCAGAAAGAGCGAAGAAGACTGGAAAGAGAGACCTTGGTCTGGCCGTCCCCGGGCTGCTCTGTGCACGAGCAAGCGTGGGGTTGGGTTCCTCCACTCGCTAGCGGGAGGGTCCTCACCGTCACAGCCCTAGAACCGTGGGAGCTGGCGGCTCTGCCTCAAGCAAGGATGCGAGCACCGCCGGTTTGTTTAGGCAGCCATTGCAGGAGGCACCGGAGGGGAGGAGGGGCCCGAGTCTGGTAAGGGGACAGCCGGTACAGGGAGAGTAATGAACGGGCAACAGGGCAGCTGCGACGGGGCAGCTGGCATGGCCTGTGCCCTCCGGGCGTCCCACTGGAGGAGCAAGTAGGGCTGTCCTGGGGGCACCCATGCCCAGCACGCCCAGCCTGCACCACACCCCACGACAGCCAGGACACGCGTCAGCAGAGCTGGGAGCCTTCTAGGCAGTGTCCGTGCAAGTAGCGAGAGCCACGGGGGCCCCAACAGAAGCTGCATCGTTGGCTACAACCTCTCATTTTATAGGGGGAGGAAGGAAGGCCCAGGACGGAGAAGGCACAGTCACGTGGAGTTTCCGTGGCAGCCCTGGGTCCAGACCGGGCCTCCCAGCTGACACCCCAGCAGGCAGCATCCTCCTCCCCGCCCCCGCCTCTGCGCAAGATGACCACTACCAACCAGCGGGCTCCCCGGGCAGGGCTTGGGCTCCCAACTGCTCGGGTCAGTCAGAAAGATTATGACGGGCACCTGCTCTGTGCTATCCCCGCACTGGGGCCCCGGACTCCGGAACGTGGAAAGCCCCACCCCTGCCTTTGAGGAGCACCCAAGGCCATGCTCCTACGGACTCAAGGGCACAGGCAGCATCTTGAGTGCGGTGCCCAGTTTTGCAAACAACGTTGGTGACTCGCCGTCAGTAGCAACTAAAGGTCCCATATGGGCAGCACTTTTCAGTTTACAACACACTTTCTCACCCACCACATTTTAAAAAGTCTCACTTAAATGCATAAAGCCTGCATCCTCATCTGTAAAAGAAGACAAATATTCTACAGTCCCTCCGCCCCACAGGCTGAGTCGGGTGCCTGAGAGTTCTCGGTAAGGACGTGCATGTCTTCCTTTAGTGTGAAACTCCAGTTAGGATCCTTCGGGTTGCGAGCAACAGAAACACAACTCAAACTAGCTCGATATAGAAGGACAATTTAAGAATTTAGAGGTGTGAAATAAGGGGGCTCAAACACTTACTCTTTTCTCCGTTTTCTTCTTCTCTCTCTCTCTCTCCATCCCCTCTCTGCTCCCTTCTTATCTCTGCTTCCCTCTTGGTTTCCCTCATTTGCCCCTCCTACTCTAGATGCTTCCTCTAGAGCTCTATGCTGATATTGTGCCAGGTTAACGGCTTCAATGGAAAGGATCTCCCTGCATTCATTATCAACACGTGGGCTTGGACTGGCCCAGCTTAGGACTCAGGCCCACCCCTTGAGCTGTTTCTGTGGGGTGGTGGTCTGTGGTTGCCAGGGGGGGGGGGAGAGGAGACTGTGGTTGACAGCCCCGCCAAGACCTCCCTGAGGGTTCTCCAAAGCAAGGATGTTGGATCCTCCAAACAACACCCCAGGGAGCATATTTTCAACTCCTAGTACAGTGTCTGCCACATGGTAGGTACTTACAGGTGTTTGCTAATGAACAAATAAATGAATACAGAGCTTAATAAATGCAGTGTGTACAGGGCTATTTTTAAGAACACCCCTGTTTCTTTCCGCTTAGGTATACCTGAGTATGAGGCTTTGGAGACTTTTATTTTTCCAAGCATTAAAACAAAGTCACTACCTTCTCTACTGCAAACTTCAACCCTTCCGAAAAAGCTCATGACTGTTTCTTCTAGGATTTCCAGGAAGGTACCCAAATGTATCTTCTGTCTCTATCCCAGAGTCTAAGCGTGGGCTTTGACCGAGTGTCAGACGCGCAGGGAGAGCTTGCACTGGTGGAGTGGACACCGTGGCTCGCTGCCCGGCCTCACGCTCGCCATCCCACGACCGAGGCGCTTTTTCCCCGGGCGCCGAGCGTGCTGTCGGCTTACGGCTCTCAGCCGAGTCTCCTCTGGGGTTTGCCCTAATCCAAAAAGGCCTGTCTGACCCAAGCTCACACCCCCTCACCAGGGGCATCCCACATATAATGACCACTAAGTCTGGGAGTTCGACATCTTGGCACCCTCTCCCCAGTGTGGTCCACCCTGACGGGCCATTCAGGGTCCAGAGCCCCGGTGGGACTGGCCAAGGCCTCTGTGGTAGCTGCGGCTCAGCTTCTTCTGCTATAGCCCACCTCCTTCAGCCCCCATCCCCAGGGGTCGGTCCCAAGGATTCCTGCCTTCCTGCCTGCAAATTTCATCTCAGAGACCGAATGCCAGGGAGCCCAACCTTCAACAGATGGTACCAGGAGTGGTCCAGGAATCTCTGAAATGGGATTTTGGAGCTGGCTCAGCCACCAGATGGCTGGCAGTGAGGACTCTATCGCTGGCGGTAGGGAGCCTTGACAGTCGCTGGCATGGCGCAGAGGAGCAATTAAGGCCCGCGGGAAGGAAGGCACCAGAGCTCGCAGTGGGTCAGGTATTCGAGAAGAACAAGGGAAACAGACATCACACGGCCGTGGAGCTGGACGGCTGTTGCTGGGGAGAACTGGAGCACGGGAGGAAGACAATCAAAGGCTGAGGGTGGTTAATCACCAATTAAAGGCTAATTAAGATAACAAGAGGGTCTCCTCAGCATTCCATAAATTAGAGACTCTCATCTCCTGCAGCTGGAAGGCAGAAAAAGCTGAGAATCTGGCCTAGGACTTAATTATAAGTATGACAGAGCTGTGTGTAGGCAGATGCGATCCATCGAGATCAGGGCTGGGCCGGAATCATCCAGAAGCTCACTCACTGGCATGTCTGGCACCTGGGCGGGGGAGGCGAGCACTGGGAGCTGGACGGCTGGTGCTCCGTGGGCTTCTGTCATTATGTGGCCTTTCCATGTGGTCTGTCCAGCAAAGAAGCCTCCAGGCAGCGGGATTCCCTGCGTGATGCCTCCGGGCTCCAAAGCAAGTGTCCCAGGGCGAGCCAGGTGGAAGCTAACACAGTCTTTTACGACCAACCACGTTGTGTTCATTAAAGCGCTGGTGCGGCGTGCCCCCGTCAGCCACGGCGTATGGAGAGCATGCGGCTCAGGGATGGGCTCTATGGGGATTGTTGGACAGTGGCTAAGAGCTTGACTGGCTGCTCGGGGACCTAGAAGTAGAAAGATTGTCAGATCAGGGAGGAGGAGGTCCAAGGAAGAGGGGATGGGCAGCGTTCAGAGAGGGTGTAGGTGGGAAGAGCTTTGTGCTCCACACACAGAGCCCCCTAAGAGCATGTAGGATGGAAGAGGCAATGCATAGCTTAGTAGACAAGTGGCTTGGCCAGCTGATGTCAGCCAGCCTCTGTCATCGGTCCCCTCAGCATAGGCAGGGCCCACGACTGGGCAGCCACAGGCCCCGCAGCATGGTCTCCCGCCGGCGGCGGCTGGCGTGGCCTCAGGAACTGCGGAGGCTGGATGTTCAGCCTGCCAGCAGCAGGGACCAACACTGAGCTCCTGGTACCGCACATCCTTTGAGGACATCCACCAGCCACGGGGAGGCCAGTTGACTGCACTGGGCCCCTCCGCCCTGGAAAAGACAGCCATACGTGGCGACTGAAACCGACAGGTGTCCAGGACATTAGTCAGAGCTCCCCAGAGAAGCAGAGCCAACAGGATGCATATACACAGCTGGCCCCGAACAACACCGGTGAGGACTGCCCAGGCCACTTACACACGGACTCTTCTGCCTCTGCCTCCCTGAGACAGCAAGACCAACCCTCCTCTCCCTCCTCCTCCTCAGCCCACTCCACGTGGAGATGCTGAGGACGAAGACCTTGACGACGTCCACTTCCGCTCATGGAGTAGTAAATACATTTTCTCTTCCACATGATTTTCTTGATAACATTTCCTGTTCTCTAGCTTACTTGATTGTAAGAATACAGTATGTAATACATATAACATACAACATACATGTTAACTGTTTATGTCATTGGTAAGGCTGCCAGTGAATAGTAGGCTCTTGGTAGTTTGGGGGAGTCAAAAGCTATATGTGGGTTTTCACATATAGCGGGGGTCCGTGTCCCTAACTCCCATGTTGCTCAAGGGTCAACTGTGTATGGAAAGAGATTTTAGTGTAAGGTATTTGCTCACATGATTGTGGAAGCTGACAAGTTCAAATCTACAGTATGGGCCAGCAGCCTGGAGCCCCACGAGAGCTGAAGGTGCAGAGAGACCCAAAGGCATTCGCTGGAGAGCACCCTGCTGCTCAGCAAGGTCGCTGTTTTTGTTCTTTGTAGGCCTTCAACTGATTAGTGGAGGTCCACCCACACCATGGAGGTCAGTCTGCTTGCCCCAAGCTTCACCAATTTAAATGTTCATTTCATTCAAGTCGACACATGAAATTAATCATCACATCCAGGAAGAGGTTTGCTTTTCTTGGCCACAAAGCTTTAGCCCGCTTCCACCTCACCCCCACCCCCTGCCTGCCTCACCCAATCTGAATATTTACCGAGTGTTTGATCCACCCACATGGAATCCCACATAAAACTGCAGCAAAGTGATGTGTATCCCGTGCTTATGACAGAGGTACACATAAGCACGGGATACACGGACCCTATCACAGATCACACCATAAGCACGGGATACACAGACCTTATCACAGATCACACTATAAGCACGGGATACACGGACCCTATCACAGATCACACCATAAGCATAGGATACATGGACCCTATCACAGATCACACTATAAGCATGGGACACACGGACCCTATCACAGATCACACTATAAGCATGGGATACACGGACCCTATCACAGATCACACCATAAGCACAGGATACACAGACCCTATCACAGATCACACTATAAGCATGGGATACATGGACCCTATCACAGATCACACCATAAGCACAGGACACACAGACCTTATCACAGATCACACTATAAGCATGGGACACACGGACCCTATCACAGATCACACCATAAGCACAGGATACATGGACCCTTTCACAGATCACACTATAAGCACAGGATACACAGACCCTATCACAGATCACACTATAAGCATGGGATACACGGACTCTATCACAGATCACACCATAAGCACGGGACACATGGACCCTTTCACAGATCACACTATAAGCATGGTACACACGGACCCTATCACAGATGACACTGTAAGCACGGAATACATGGAGACTCTCACAGATCACACCATCCAAAAGCTGCTGTACTGATAGGCTGTGAAGTGTGTCATGCCCAGGGCACAGCTGAGACGCCAGCTTGGAGATGCCTGGTAAGGATGGGATGCATCCTCCAGCACACACACACCCTAAACTGATAACCGTGCTGGTCTGCACCTAGTGGGTAAAATACACGTGTGCAGGAAGCAAGGAGTGGAAGCAGGAATGGCCCTGCGTATCCTCACCCCTGGAACCCATTTGGAAAATTTTGTGATTCCTGCTCCTACAACCCGGCACCGTGTCATCATGGAGCTCCTGGTTCTCAAAGTGGGGAACCCCTCTGCCAGGGGATTCAGAGTCGCATTAAACTTGAACAGCTTCATTGCATCATAAAAGTCCACCCATTTTAAGTATATAAGTCGATGATTTTCAATAAATTTGTTGAGTTTTACAGCCATCAACACAATCCAGTTTTAGAACATTTCTATCATCTCAATAGGATGCTTCATCCTCATTTATACTCAGTGGCCGTGCCAACCCCCAGCCGAGGCAGCCAATCTATTTTCTGTCTCGCTATTTTTGCCTTTTCTGCACATTTCCTATGAATTGAGTCATGGGCTATGTGGGCTTCCGTTTGTGGCTTCCTTTACCTGTTGTACTGAGGTTCAGCCATGTTGTAGCATCCGTACCTCGTTCCTTCCTATTGGTAAATAGAAATCACCCTGCTGGAGGGATCTACCACTTTGGTTTATCCACTGCCGAGTCGATGGACACTGGGCTTGTATCTGCATTTTTGGCTGTGAGAAATTAAGCCGCTGTGAGCATTCCCACACGAGTTTTGTGTGGGACTTATGTTTTCATTCCCCTTGGGTGTACACATAAGAGGGAAATGGTCCGGTCATTTAGTGAATGTACGTTTAGCTTCTTATGAAAACGCCAAACCACTTTCCAGAGTAGCTGGACCGTGTCACGTTTCCGCTAGCCAGGTGTGAGGACGCCCATCCCTCCACGTCCCGGCTCCCATTTGTTATGTCCATCTCGTTAATTACAGCGATTCTGATTCCGTATGAAGTGGTAGCTCACGGTGGTTTTAATTTGCATTTCCCTGATGACTAACGGTGTGGAGCATCTCTTCAAGTGCTTATTAGTCATTTGTTTATCTCCTTTGGTGAAATGTCTCTTACGATTTTTTGCCCATTTTTTAATTGGATGCTTGTCTTCTCGTCGAGTTCTCCGTATATTCTGTATGCCAGTTCCTTAGCAGATATATGATTTGCACATATTTTCTCAGTCCATGGCTTGTTGTTTCATTTTCCTAGCGGTGCCTTTTGAAAATTGCAAGCATTTTAAAATTTTGATGAAGCCCAATTTATCCATTTTCCCTTTACACATGGTGCCTTTGATGTTGAAGCTGGGAGAAAGCTTTGTCTGACTCGAGGTTATAAAGATGTGTGGCTGCGTGTTGCTCTGGAGGTTTCGTAGCTTTGGCACTCGTCTTTGGGTTGACAGTCCCTTTCGAGTTAATTTTTGTGTGTGGCGCGAAGAGAAGGTCTAAGTTCACCTCCCTGCTTGTGAGTGTTCAGCTGTCCTGGCACCATTTGTGGAAAATCCTAGCCTTTCCCCATTGAACAGCCCCGGCACCTTTATCAAAAATCAATTGGCCATAAACGAAAGGGCTTATCGCCGGCCTCTCCATTCTGTGCCATTGATCTACGCGGTGCGTCCCTTGTAACGCCGGCGCCATGCGGCCTGGATTACCAAAGCCGTAAAGCAGGTTTTGGAATTGGGAAATGGAAGTCCTCCCATTTCGTTCTTTTTCAAAATTGTTTTTGCCATTCTGGGTCTTTTCATTTCCATATAAATTTTAAGATCAGCTTGTCACTCTCTGTGAAAAAGCCTGCTGGGATTTTGATAGGGACTGTGCTGACTCTATAGATCAATTTGGGGAGAATTGCCATCTCCACAACACTGGTTCTTCTAATGCGTGAATAGGAAATGTCTCCGTTTATTTAGATGTTCTTTAATTTCCCTGAGCAATGTTTTATAGCTTTTCGTGTACACGCCTTGCATTTCTTTCATTAAATTTATTTCTAAGTATTTTGTTCTTTTGGAAGCCGTTGAATGGAATTGTTTTCTTAATTTTATTTTCAGGTGTTTCATTGCTAGTATATAAAAATGCAATTGACTTTTGCATATCGATCTTATATCCTTGCTGAATTTGTTATTAATTATAATAGTATTTTTGTGGATTCCTTAGGGTTTTCTACATTCAGGATCGTGTCTTGTGGATAAAGACAGTTTTATTAATACTTCCTCCTTTCGAATCCGAATGTCTTCATTTATCATATCTCATTGCGCTGTCCAAAACCTCCAAAGCAAGGCTGCACAGAAGTGGCCAGAGTGCAAATCTTTGCCTTGTTCCTGGTCTTAGGGAGAAAGCACTCAGGCTTTCACCATTAAGCATGACATTAAGTGTACGATGTTTTGTAGCCTCTCATTATCAGGTTGATGAAGTTCCCACCCATTCCAGGTTTATCGAGTTTTTTTTTTTTTTAATCATGAATACAAGTTGAATTTTGTCCAGTATTTTTTCTGTGTCTATGGAGATGAACATGTAGGTTTTGTTCCTTACTGTATTAATACAGTGCATTACATTAATTGATTTTTGGATGTTAATCCAGGCTTGCATTTTGGGGAACAAATTTCACTTGGTCATGATATGTAATGCTTTTTATATATTGCTGAATTCACTTTGATAATATTTCATTGAGGATTTTTCATCTATATTCATGAGGGATATTGGTCTGTAATATTATTTTCTTATGATGTCTTTGTCTAGCGTTGGAACCAGGGTAATACAAGCTTCAAAGAATGAGTTGATAAATGTCCCTTCCTCATCTACTTTCTGAAAGAGCTTATGGAATATTGGTATTGTTTCTTTTTTAAACACTTGATAGAATTCACAGTGAAGCTATCCGGGCCCAGGCTTTGCTTTGTGGGAAGACTTTTCATTTCCAATCACCTTTGCTTGTTTCAAGTGTGTTCAGATCTTCTATTTTATGTAGAGTGCATTTTGCTGATTTGTATTTTTCTAGAAATTTATCCATTTCCTCAATTGCCTAATTTGTTGGGGTAAAGTTGTTCACGGTGTTATCTTGCAATCTTTTTAAAATTCTGCAGGGTCAGAGGTTGGGTCTCTCTCATGAAGGATTTTAGTGACCGGCTCGTTCTCCCATTTTTCTTGATCAAATTAGCTAAAAGATTTTCTGTTTCTATTTATTTATTTTTTTTTTTGAACTTTTCAAAAAACCAAAACCAGCTTTTGATTTCACTGACTTTCCCTACTGTTTTTCTGTTTTCCGCGACCTCGATTCCACTCTCGTCTCTGTCTCCTTCGTTCTGCTTGCCGGGGGTCTAGTTCATCCTGCTTTTCCTGGATTCCGCAGGCACAAGACCAGATTGCTGATTCGAGATGCGCCTTCTTTCCCGGCACAGACTCTACATTCTTCTGCAAGCAATTCCTTCTCTGTATCCAGCAAATTTCGGTATGTTGTGTTTCTGTTCTCGTCGAGTCCAAAATAGTTGGGATTTCCCAAATTTCCTTCTGTTGTTGCTTTCTACTTTAATTCTGTTGTGATAAAAGAACACACTTTCTATGATTTCAGTTTTTTTTAAATCACTAAGACATCTTTTATGGCCTGGTCGACCCTGGAGAATATATCGTGTACACTCGGAAAGAATGCGTGTTCCGCTGCCGGCGGGTAGAGTGTTCTGTGGAGACCAGTTAGGTCAGGTGGATTGATGGCGCGGTTCAAGCCTTCTCCGTGTTTGCTGATTTTTTATATACTTGTCCTATTAACTATTGAAAAGGGGTACCTTAGTTCGTTCCTGATGCTATAACAAAACACCTCAGGCTGGATAATTTAGAAACCATAGAAATGTATTTCTCACAGTTCGGGAGCAGGAGAGTCCAAGTTCCCGTAGCCGGCATCTTCTCGAGGTGTCCTCACAGGACGAGCGGGGTGAAGGGCTCCCTCGGACCTCTTTTACGGGATTGCTAATGCCATTCGTGAGCCGCCCTCGGGACTTAATCACCTCCGACAGGCCCCAGCTATGAATGCTGTCACACTGATGATTAAATTTTAACATACAAATTTGGAGGAGGGGGCACATTTAGAGCACAGCAAGGAGGTTTTGAAATCTACCAGGAGGGGGAAGTTATATATCTCTTTGTATTTATGTCATTTTTCATTTCATGTATTCTGAAACTGTTACTAGGAGCAATACAGTTTAGGATTTTTAGGATTTTTATGTCCTCTTGAATAATTGACCGTTTTATCATTACAAGATGTCCCTTCTGTCTTTTTCTTTTCTTTCTTTTCTTTTTTCCGAGACAGAGTTTCGCTCTGTTTCCTGAGCTGGAGTGCAGTAGTGTCATCCTAGCTCGCTGCAGCCTCAAACTCCTGGGCTCAGGTGATCCTCCTGCCTCAGCCTCCCGAGAAACTGGGACTACAGGTGCGCACCACCACACCAGGCTATTTTATTTGTTGTAGAGACAGGGTCTCTCAAACTCTTGGCCTCAAGTGATCCTCGTGCCTCAGCCTTCCAAAGTGCCGGGATTATGGGCATGAGCCACTGGCTCCACCCTTTTCTTTTCTTTTTAAATTGACATATCATAATTGTACATATTTACAGAGTATATAGTGATGTTGCGATACATTTCATGTACGGTGATCAAATCAGGGTAATTAGCATATCCATTGTCGTGAATAGTAACCATTTCTTTGTGTCAGAAACATTCAACGTCCTCCTTCTAGCTACTTGAAGCTATATAGTATATGCAGTATTGTTAACCGCAGCCGTCCTACGGTGATGTGACGCTAGAACTTAGTCCTCCTATCAGGCTATAGTTTTGTGTCCTTTAATAAATCTCTCCCTAACCCTCCCTTCCCTCTTTTCTTCCCAGCCTCTAATAGCTTCTGTTGTAAATTTTACTTCTATGAGGTCAACTGTTTCTTGCTTCCACATATGAGTGAGAACATCCAGCGTTTAACTTTCTGTTCCTGGCTCATTTCCGTTAACGTGGTGTCCTCCGGTTCTGTCCGTGCCGCCTTCAATGATGGGATTCCATTCTCTGTGCGGCTGAACAGTATTCCGTGGTGTACACACACCGCATGTTCTTCATCCGTGTGTCTGTTGTTGCACACCTATGTTGAGTCCACATTTTGGCTATCACGAATAGTGCTGCAATAAACAGGGGTGCAGACGTCTCTCGGACATGCTCATCTCTTTCCCTTTGGGATAATGCCCAACAGTGGGATTGCTGGATTATATGGTGGTTGCATTTTTAGTTCTTTTAGGAACCCCCACAGTGTTCTCCATAGTGGCTGTACTAGTTTACACTGCCACCAACAGTGTATAAGCGTTCCCTTTTCTCCTCATCCTCACCAGCATTTGCTATTTTTTGTTTTTTTGACAATAGCCATCCTAACCGGGATGAGATGACACCCCATTGTGGTTTTGATTTGCATTTCCCTGGTGATTAGTGATGTGAAGCATTTTGTCGTATATTTGTTGGCCATTTGTATGTTTTCTTTTGAGAAAATTCTGTTCAGGTCATTTGCCAATTTTTTTAATCAGATTTTTTTTTCTGTTGAGATGTTTGAGCTCCTGGTATGTTCTAGAAATTAATACCTCCTCAGATGAACAGTTTGCAAATATTAATATTTCCTCCCATTGTGTAGGTTGTCTTTTCACTCTGTTGATTGTTTCCTTTGCTGTGCAGAAGCTTTGGCAATCCCATTTACAATAGCTACAAAAATTTAAAATACCTAGGAAGAAATTTAACCAAGGAGGCAAAAGACCTCTACAAGGAAAACTATTACAGAAAACACTGATGAAAGAAATTGAGGAGGATATACAATGGAAAGACATCCCATCCTCATGGTTTGGAAGCATTAATATTGTTGGAATGGCCACACTATCCAAAGCAATCTGCAGATGCAATGCAATCCCTATCAAGTTACCAGTGACATTCTCCACACAAATAGGAAAAAAAAAAGCTTAAAATGTATACGAAACCACAAAAGACCCCAAATTGCCAAAGCAATCCTGAGCAAAAAGAATAAAGCTGGGGGCATCACACTACCAGACATCAAAATATATTACAAGCCGGGCGCAGTGGCTCACGCCTATAATCCTAGCACTCTGGGAGGCCGAGGAGGGCGGATCGCTCAAGGTCGGGAGTTTGAAACCAGCCTGAGCAAGAGCAAGACCCCGTCTCTACTATAAACTGAAAGAAATTAATTGGCCAACTAAAAATATATAGAAAAAATTAGCCGGCCATGGTGGCATATGCCTGTAGTCCCAGCTACTTGGGAGGCTGAGGCAGGAGGATTGCTTAAGCCCAGGAGTTTGAGGTTGCTGTGAGCTAGGCTGACGCCACGGCACTCACTCTAGCCCGGGCAGCAGAGTGGGACTCTGTCTCAAAAAATATATATATATATATATATATATAAAACAAAGCTGTAATAACCAAAATAATATGGTATTGGTATGAAAACAGACACATAGACCAATGGAACAGAATAGAGAACCCAGACATTAATCTACGTACCTACAACCAACTGATTTTCAACAAAGACAACAAGAACACTATCGGGGGAAAGGACAGTCTCTTTGATAAATGGTGCTGGAAAAACTGGATATGCAGAAGAATGAAGCTAGAATCCCACCTCTACAAAAGTTAACTCAGAATGGATCAAAGACCTCAATGTAAGTAAGACCTGAAACCATAAAACTACTGGAAGAAAACAGGGGAAATGCTTCAGGACATTGGTCTGGGAAAAGATTTTGTGAATAAGACCTCAAAAGCACAGACAACAAAAGCAAAAATAGATAAGATTATATCAAACTAAAAACCCTCTTTTTCTTCAGTAACTTTTGTATTTGTCTTAAAGGTCTATTTTTCTGATATTAATACTGCCACTCCAATTCTCTTATAGTTACTGTTTTCTTAGTATATCTTTTCTATTCTTTTGCTATAAATCTATTTGTGTTTTTGGATCTTAAGTGTTTCTTATAAAAACAGCGTATGGATGGATCCTGTTTTCATGTAGTCTGACACTCAATCTCTACCTTTTGATTTGAATGTTTATTTCCATTTAATGTAATTACTGATTTATGCTGACAATTTGCTATTTGTTTTCTATATTTTTCATGTCTTTTTTGTTTCTCTATTCCTGTTACTGTATTTTTTTGTGTTAAATAGATATTTTTTAGTGTACCATCTTAATTCCTTTTCTTTTTTGTTATATTTACAAAATTACTTTCCTAGTAGTTATCCTAGGGATTACAGCATGCATCTTAATTTAAAATAACCTATTTGGGATTAATACTAACTTAATTCCAGTGGGATATAGAAATTTTGCTTCAATATATCTCCCTTTCCTGCTTCTTTGTGCTAATATTTTCATATAATTACATCCTGGTATGTTATAAGCCTAACGATAAGCTTTATAATTAATGTTTCATGCAGTTGTGTTTTATATTAATTAAGAGAATAAGAGAGTGGAAATATATTTACAATATCTTTTACATTGCATAATAACCTCCATGTATGCCCTTTATTCTTCATATAGATTCAAGTGATCACATGGTGTCATTTCTTTTTGGTCTGAAGAATTTCCTTTAGTGTTTTTTGTAAGGCAAATCTGCTAGCAATGAATTCTTTCAGTTTTTGCTTACCTGGGCATGTCATTATTTTGCCTTTAAGTTCAAAGGATAATTTTGCTGGCTATAGAATTCTTGATTGATTGATTGATTCTTTCAGCACTTTGAATATGTTATCCTACTGCCTCTGGCTTGCATTTTTTTGAAGACAAATTAGCTGTATTCTGATTGTAGTTTTCTTATGCATGATGAGTCATTTTATTGTTGTTGCCTTTAAGACTTTGTCTTTGATGACATGTGTCACAGTCATAGTCTTTGACTATGATGTGTCTAGGTGTGGATTTCTTTGAGTTTATCCTATACTATGATCTAAATATTTGTGTCCTCCACCACATAAACAGAAGCAAAAACAAAGACCATATGATCCTCTCAATAGACGCAGAAAAAGCATTTGACAAAATTCAACACCGTTTTATGATAAGAACACTTAACAAAATAAGCATAGACGGGGCTTACCTAAAAATGATATAAGCCATATATGACAAACCCAGAGCCAACATCCTACTGAATGGGGAAAAATTGAAAGCATTCCCACTTAGAACAGGGACAAGGCAAGGTTGCTCACTATCTCCACTTCTATTCAACATAGTGCTGGAAGTCTTGCTACAGCAATCAGACAAGAGAGCAGAATTAAGGGTGTCCAGATGGGGGCAGAAGAGATCAAACGCTCACTCTTTGCTGATGATATGATATTATATCTAGAAAACCCCAAGGATTCAACCCAAAGACTCCTTGAATTGATAAATGAATTTAGTAAAGTCTCAGGATACAAAATCAATACACACAAATCAGAGGCATCCATACACACCAATTACAGTCAAACTGAGAACCAAATCAAAGACTCAATTCCCTTCACAATAGCAATAAAGAAAGTAAAGTACCTAGGAATATATTTAACTAAGGAGGTAAAAGACCTCTACAGGGAGAACTAGGAAACACTGAGAAAGGAAATAGCAGAA
>CAUYMX010017808.1:0-18478 GCA_963573855.1 Lepilemur septentrionalis
GAGGAAGACCAGGGAAGGCAGAGTGGAGACATGACTATATTTTTAAAAGAAGACTCACTGTTGTTTTGAAATAAGTTGTCTCCCTGCTGCCAAGCTGATCCTCTGAAGTCCACTGTCAACAAAGCAGAATGCGTTTCTTAAAACACTGTGGAATGACCCAGACATCCACTCCTGGACAGTCATCCTCCCCAAATAAAACTTACATCCACATAAAAATATGTACTTGACTGTCAGAGCAGCTACATTGGTAATAGCCCAGAACCTGAGACCACCGAAATGTCCTAGAGCAGGTAATGGGTCCATAGCCTGTTGCACGTCCACACCGTGGACGCTACTTGGGAATAGAAAGGAACAAACTGTTGATATGGCCCCAGTGGGGTGGATCTCAAGGTCATTACGCAAAGGGGAAAAGCTCACAAGATCGTGTGCGGCACGATTCCATTCACGTAACTGGAGTTAGGTAAGGTGTGCCCATCGCAGGACGCGGATCAAGGGTACCTGGGACATCTCTGTACTACCTTTGCAACTTCCTACGAATCTGTAACTATTTCAAAATAAAAAGGATTTTTTAAAAAAGCATTGTATAAAAGAAATTGTGTTTCAGTGGAAAACTGCACCCTGCCTACATGTAGCACACCCTCCATCAGTTACCTGATGATTGTGTTTGAACTGTTTTTACAAGTTCTAAACTCCAAAAGTTTGGATAACTGACAGGCATCCCAATTGTCCTACCTGGCAGAGATTCCCTTTCCCCGACCTGTGCCCTCCTGGAAGAGCCACCGACACATTCACTTCAACCCTCCTGCATTCCATACCAATCTGTGATTTCCTTTGAACACTTTGAGGGCCCTGGGTAAGTTCAATAAAATCTTTGACATGTGTTCATTTTTATGTCTGCAGAAGAGTCACGATTTTACCTTTTCAGAAAATCTCTTTTAAGAACATAAATCTAGTCCTGTCACTCCCCAGATGAACCGCCCCCAACACGAAGCTCCCCATTGCATTTACAATAAATCCTCAGCTTTTCCCCGGATGGATGAGGGCCCAGGCTGCCTGGCCCCGCCTGGCTCTGGGGCCTCACCTCCTCGTTCTGCCGCCTGTACCTTCCAGCTTCCTGAGAACAAGGTTGCTCCCACCTGTGGTCTCGCACCTGCTCTCCTAGCGGACGGCTTTTTCTCATGAGTGAACTCCTAGCCCAACTGCTCCACGGCAGAAATGCCTTCTCAGCTGCTCTAACGAAAGTAACACCCCCAACCCTATTTTTTAATCATAGTTATTTCTATCTGAAATAATATTTTTGTTAGTTACTAGTTTATTTGTTTATCTGCTGCCCTCGCCAATTCCATAATAGCAGGACCTTGTCATCTGGGCCACCATTTATCATCAGTGCTTAGAAAGGCACCTAGCACATAGTAGACACTCAATAAACATTTGTTGAATGGATACCTGGGTGAACGAAGTGTCTGGAGGTAGCAAGATCCCCATCACTGGCGGTACTGAAGGCTGGTTTGCACAACCACTTGATAGGTTTGTCAAAAAGCTGTGGGCCCAGGCTCAGCCACAGGAATCAAAGACCGCTAAGGTCCTTTCTAGTTCTATGTGCCTATGATTCTATGGCCCGGCACCTTTTTTTGTTATGCAGAGGGAAAAGCAAAGGCATATTCCTCACTCATTTTCCACCAAATGATAGTATGCACACTCCTGTTCCTGCCGCAATATCATCTCAGCATTAAAATGTTGAAGCTAATCAGACATTTAATTTCAAAGTGGAAGGTCATTATCTTGTCACAAAATTTTATTCCAATTACTTTTTTTTTCTATTATACGAAATGAATTAAAAGTAGCACAAAACATTGGGAGATCAAACAGTCAATCAGAAGCTCATTAAATATCATTGAAATTGGTGCAATAAAAAGCATTTCTCATGGTGGAGTTATTATTTAAAAGCTATATTCTGGATGGCTCAAGGAACTGACATGCTGCCAATCAAAAAATCACCCCGTCCATAAATAGTCACTTGGATTTTCAAAGTTCACTATCTTTGTTTTTTTAGATAAGAGTACATAGCTAAAAAGATTTAAAGCATAGGTGTAATTACCATCCTCTCTGCCCCTATGAGACCCCCAAGAGAAGATATCAGCAAAGTCACCATCTGATTATTTATTAATAGACTATAATTTAGAGCGGGATGCTCACAGAGTGCTACCAGTGAGTTTATAAACATTTAAATACATTTACATACAATTCCCAGTTAAATACAATCCCAGGTGGGGGCTGTGCTCAGTTACAATTTTAAAATTGCGTTCAACTCCACACTTGGAGTAAATGTCCATTTTATTTTCGAAAGAATGATTATTTAAGTACTTCATTTTTCTACAGATTCAGACACAGGTGACTACCCATATGAGGATCTAAAAGCTGATCATTTTAAAATTTCTAGTATTTTTCCCTTGGAACCTCCCCCCCCCTTTTTTTTTTTAGCTAAACCACTAATTTGAGCATTCAGTTCTATAGACATGGCCACTTTTTGATATAAAGGATAATAGGTTCTTTTAGTTGGTTAAAACATAATAACATAAGTATTGTTCCCAGACTCTTAAGGGGTTTAAGTGGTGAGGCTGATATAAATTAAAAATACTTAAGCAGAAGAGGAAGCCACCAGGCACAGGAAATTACTTCCTCAGCGGCAGACCTGGAGGATTTCTCCCCTCTAAACTGTCCACATCACCACCACCCCAGTTTCTTTTTAAAAGCCCGGACTTATTGGTAAATTATCTGGGAGTAAAGTGGGAGGGAAACGTTTCAGTGCAAAATTCCGAACTCCTTTATGGAAAGGAAGGTGTGGGGAGGTTTGTTGTCATTTATCTCCTGCAGTGTGTCGTTCCATTTCAGCTGTCTGCTGTCTCAGGAGCAGCTCCCCCTTTCTCACCCAGGAGCCTAAGAAACGTCCCCGGCATCTCCTTCTCTCCCTCTGTCTTTCCCCAGCATGTCATTGTTTCTTAACTGTCCCTCTCAGGCTCGTCTCCCCTTCCTAGTGATCCACGTGTCCTCATTTAGCAGTTTTCAGAAGCCAGGGAGAAACGCTGCAAATAATGTTAAATATGATTAATATCTTGAATTCCTTGAAATATGACATGCATGAGTTACAATGGAACCTCTTTTATTTCCCCATGAAATGCTTTTGCATAATGAGAAAGAAAATGTCCTCTATGCCCTAATCAGCCCTGACAGTTCCTGGACTCCCAAATACTTTTATTTATGGCATTATTTATTTCATCTCTAATAAATGGATGGGGGGGCACAGCACCATCTGAGGAGGCTGCGGCAGAGAGGGAGACCAGCGAGGGTGGAGGAACACAGAAGACAAACCGGCAAAGGAAAGAGAGAAAGCTCCCAAAGGGAGGGAGATCTGAGAAAGGAGAGGCCAAAGACCTGCACCCCAGGAGAATGAAATGGGCCACTTTCTCAAGACCGGAAGGCAAGATCCAAAAAGGAAGCAAACTTCAGAGTCTGGAGATGAGGGTCCTACCCCAACCAGCACCCAGAGCTCTGACGTGCAGAAGGAAGAATGAAGGCTGGAAAAGAAACCTGGCAGCCCGCCTGCTGGTATTGGTACTGGCCTAGAGGAGGCATGATCTGAGACGAGGAGGAGCAGACCCTCTGCTCCACAGAGTGGCCGGGAGAGGCCAGGACACCTGCACCCGTGGGGGATCCTCCACCAAACCACTGCGATCTTCTCTCACTCAAACGACTACTGAAACTGTGCGCCCTCCAGAGACCCTTGCCAGGCGGCAGCAGTTGCAGTGAGTAGGGATGGGGAACCAAGGAAGTGAGAGTTCTCATGGATATACGTAAAAAGGCATCACTGAAAAAAATGACCATCCCAAAGGGAGGTGTTAGGTCATTTTTCCCCCAATTGCACAGCGCCTGGCTGCGATGAGAAGCGAGATTTGAATTCAAACGACCCGGACGCATCAGTGCTACTCAGCCACAATTGATTTGGGCAATGAATTCCCTTCAACCCCGCAGAGCCTCGGTTTTCTCATCTGTAGAATAGGGAGAAAGGATGATGTCATGCACGTCCTCAGGGCTTCTATGTGGAACAGATGAAATAATGTAAAAGTTCGAAGCCCTGTGCGCTGTTATGGTCAGTGTGAGCTCGAAGGCCACCAGCTCGGTAGGAGCGAGACCCCAGCGTCGCGCAAACATCCCGCAGCAACCTGGGCCAAGGCCTTAGAGGGGTTCTTTTCAGAATGTTGGGGAGCGATTCCGGACTGGTAGAAAAACTTGCTGTGATACACACGAGCACCGGGCAACCCTGTCCCAACCACTGCCACCCCTTCTGTGCAACTCCGAGAGTTTGGGGTCACGCGGGGGGCGCCCAGGAGCTCGTCTCTGAAGTTGGACCCCGCCCGCAGCAGCAGAAGCCTCGAGTCCACAGAGCGGCACCTAAGTCTCGCCCGGGGCGTCGGAACCCCCGTGCCCACCTTTTGCACCTGTCACCAGGGCGCCTTCCGGGTCCTCGCTCTCCCGCTCCCTCCCGCGTCGGAGGCGCAGACCCGGCGCCAGGCCCCGCCCCTGCATCATTAGCAGATATTACCCCCAACACTTGCTCTTTACCTCCGCTCTCCCTGCAGGCATTGGCGCGGCGGGCTGTCAATCAGCGCTCGGCGGCAGCCCCCCGCGCGGGGCTCGGCGATGCCAGCCTCGGCGACAGGCGGCGGCGGCGGCGGCGGCCACGGCGCAGACACTCGCCCGCCCAGGGGCGCGCGCGGGGGCAGAGCCGGCGGGCGGGCGGCTCGGGCGGCCTCGGGGCCCGGCGCCCGGCGGGGAGGGCGCGCGCCCGGCGGCACCGGCCCCGGGGCGCCGGATGGAGGAGGAGATGCAGCCGGCGGAGGAGGGGCCCAGCGGCCCCAAGATCTACAAGCAGCGCAGCCCCTACAGCGTGCTCAAGACGTTCCCCGGCAAGAGACCGGCGCTGGCCAAGCGCTTCGAGCGCCCCGGTCTGCTGGAGCCACCGCCCGCGCGGCCGCCGCCGCCCCCGCCGCCCTTTGCACCGCCCGCCGCCGGCCCGGTCAGCGGCGGCGAGCCGTTCCCCGCGCAGAGCGCCTTTCCCGCCGCGCCCGGCCGGGCCGCCGCCTCGTCGTCGTCGCCGTCCTGCACGCCCGCCGCTCCCCAGGGCCACCTGCGGCCCCCGGCGCCGCCGCCCGCGTCCCCCGCCGCGTCATCGTCCTCGTCCTTTGCCGCCGTCGTCAGGTACGGCCCGGGCCCGGCGGCCGCGGGCGGCGGCGGCGGGGACGGCTCGAGCCTGGAGCTCAGCGCAGGTACCAACTCCCGGGCACAACTTTCCTTCCGCAGCGGCCGGGTCCAGGGGGCCGGGAGGGAGGAGCCGGGGCCGTCGGTCGGGGCACGGGGCGCCGGGAAGGAGGAGCCGGGGCCGCCGGCCGGGCCGTCGGCGAGGGGGGGGGCGCCCGGGCCCCGCGCCCACGCGGACGCAACTTGGCAGGATCCGATGGCGCGCGCCTAACAGGTGGCTCCGCGGCGCCGCCTCCGCGCCCGGGACGCGCGGCAGCGGCGGGTCGCGGCTGGGATCGCCCGGGCCGGGGCCGGGGTGGGCCCCGCGCCCTCGGGTGACGGTCGCGGCCGCGCGGGGAGAAGCCTCCGCGGGGCGGCTCTTTTTGCCCTGGGCTGCTTCACGCTTTCCCTTCCACTTCTTCCCGGCCCCTCCCGCGCTCTCCTCCTGTGCCTCCGGTCCTCTGTCACTGGCACGCTGTCGCGGTCCCCTGCGGTGGCTCTCGGCTCTGTTTCCCTTTCTCGCCTTTCTCTGTGCACTCGTGCTCCTCGCGCGCTCGCTGCCTCTGCCGGTCTCTGCTCTTCCCTACCCCGAGTCCAGCCCGTGGATGTGACACCAGGCCCCTCTGCGCCAGCCTCGCCGTGGCACTGCTCGCCCCTGCGGTGTCTTCGCGCTGGGACGGCGACATCCCACCTCCCCAGCCCCGAGAGCCGGAGCGCTCGCTCCCGCCGCCCACGTTGCCTCCCCGCCGGCCTGTCCGTGGGACGCGGACGACGGTCCTGCCCCGCGGAAACGCCGCGTGGGAGCGCCCGCCCGAGGGCTGCGTCTGCAGTGCCCCCGTCTCCCCGACTGCCCGTCTGCACGGGGAGCCGGCGGCCGGCGCGGAGGTCCCAGCCTGGGCCTGGGCCGGAGAGCGTCCGGCTCCCGAGGGCGCGGCCGCGGCTGTCTGCGCCTTGACTCAAAGTTCCTGCTCAGGCCTTTCATGGCACTTGGGAGACCCTCGAATCCTGCACGTTGTGAGTCTAAGGCTCTTTCTCCCCCGAGGGAAGAGAAGAGCGTTGTCCCTAAACGAGCTATAGGTGCCCCCGCCAATGTTCTGTTGTCAATATTTTGACACTTGAAGGATTGGTTTGGAGAAAGAAAATCTGACCACAGGTTACGGCGCAGTCAGATTCCTCCCTGATTTGTAGGTGCTTGAAGCTTCTGAGCAGGCTCTGCCGGGGCCTCCTCATTGTTTGCAGGGTGCGTTTCTTCAGCCGCTCTTGGCCCGACGTGCCGTTGCGTCTCTGTACTCTTTGTGAGGCTGCTCCCACTCCATGCTCCTCCTTAGTTTTCTTCTGTCCTCCCCCTCTTAATGAGGTTCGTGTTCTTTCTCTCTGGGCTCGGGGTCTTATTTTCTCCTGAACTACTTCCTGTTCATGCCCATGTTTATTCCCAGGCTTAGTTTTATCTTTATTTTTCATGTTGATTTCCAGTCATTGCGTCCTTTCCCCATTTTCTATATTTGGTTACTCCTTTGCATAACCTCAGTTCTACCATGTTCACTGGGTTTTTTCTTTCCCTTTATCTGCCCAGTGCTGTCTTTGATCTGCTCTTGCTCTCTCCTTTCAGTCTTGCTGACTGTCTTGCAATCGTTACTTCCCTTTGCACCCCGTAAATCCGCCCCTCTGCTGGCCGTTTCACCTATGGTTCTAACCGGCCCTGTCTGCTGTGTTGCTGCTTTTTGCACCGGGTAACTTGCTGGCCTTTCCTTGCTGCCCTCTCCCTCCCACTCTGGCAGTTCTCTGCTGTCTTTCATTCACGTGGAGGTTTTTCCCCCCTTCTTACCTTGTTCTAAATGTTCTCTGTCAGTATTCCTTCTAATGTCCTGTTTATTTTGTCTCTGTCCCCAGGTGGAAATTCTAACATCACTGAATCTAGAGGAGTGAAAAGGGGCTTTGTTGATGCCCTTCAACCTTCCCTATATTTCCTTTTATCCTCAAGGCTGCTTTAAAAAAAAAAAAAAGGGGGTCACTGAGAGGGGTAAACTTGTTAACACCAAGGGATGCCAGGGCTGGATGCCTAGCGCTTGTTGGGAAGATGGGAATGGGATGGTGGGTTTCTTCCTCGCAGTGGGGAAAGTAGTCTGGGGGCGAAAAAAAAAATTTGTAGAACTGGACCTCTTGTATTGTGGTCATCATATTAATCACTGACGGACAAAGCCATCTCACAACAGGCACGGTGACGTGGGTGGCCATCAGAGGGACAGCCACCTGAAGAGCTGATTGGTTCTTTGAGAAACTAGGGGTTGCACTTGGAACCAATGAGCTCCTGTGCACAGACCCACAGCCGTCTCAGCACTGGGTGGGGCGGGGTGGGGCTGGCGCCTTGCCTGTTGCTCCCTCACAAAGTAGGATTGCAGTGTGTGGGCCACCTAGCAGACTGAGAATGGTCACAACATCCGTGTGAGGAAATGAGTCAAGGACAGAAGAAGAGGCTTCACGGAGGGTCCAGAGTAGATGCAGTGAAAAGATGAAGGGATTGAAGTGAATCCTATTTGCCATGAAGGGCCATAAACCTCTGAGAACAGAAATATGTGATTAAAAATAGATTTTTTTCAGCATTCTTATAAAATCTCACAAAGAGTATAATTTTCCTTAAAAGGGGTAATACACCGTGGTTTTAAAAGCGTATTTTTCCTCTGTGGGAGGCTTAGAGTTAAAACCCACGTAGATCTTGATATGCAGCCTAAATTTGGCATCAGGAAATGGGAAATTGCATCTTTAAGCAGAGTACAATCAAAAATGAATTACAATAAATCCTATATAATTGCATAGGTCATTCTCTTTAATGAGATTTTATTAACCTGACTGTCAAGCTTTTGAGTCAGGCAGATATTTTATCTTCTTCAACTGATAAAAGTGTCAGCTATAAACCACCATATAAATATTCATAAATCTACACATCTGTGGCAGCCTATCAGCATCATTCTTTTGGACATTAAAAGCATTCTAATTACTTTCTGTCTAGCAGAGCTGAAATGCTGCCTGTTATAGTATGCGCTTGGCAGGCGTGATTGCTTTTGTTTGCCATCACAAATAGCAGCATCCTATTTTATATACCGATGGTCCAGAAAATATTCAGGGATTGACTGAGCAGGATGAATATTAGGAAGCACCATCTGGTTTTGATAGCACCGAGTATATTAACTCATCTGTTAATTTTTGACACATCATTGATTTATTTATTTAGAAAAATTGCATCCTGTTTTGCTGTGTTGATGTTTGCCGTTATGAAAAAAAATTGGATGGCATTTTTTTAAAAGGCATAGTTCATTGATTTCAGACAAGGGTGATGCTTTCAAAGATGCTTTCATTTTCTAACTCCTATTTTCTGTGTCATGAAGTCCTCTCTTAAAAAGAAGTTAAATTAATGTTTTAAGGAAATCATCTATTTTGAGCTAGTTAGAAATCCTTTGGTAGGTATAATATATGGATAGATGATAGTAGGTCACTAGAAAAAATTTCTGCTTCTGCATTTTTAATGTTAATGTATTTCACCCTTCACTGGGCTAAAATCAAAAGGTTACCACTAATCTTGACTGCTGTGATCTCCTTCATAGAAACAGAATTCTCTTGGGGATGTGCTGTGATGGGCAAGTTCCATTCACGGCTCTACTTAGAAAGAAGGGCTGTAAGACTCTGCTTGATTGCCCACTTCCCATCCCTCTTCTGATTCACTTATCAGATTTAGGATGGCTTAAACCACTGGAATTCAGAAGAATCTCAACAAATGAATTTTTTAATTAAAAAAATAATCATGGGTTTAGATTTTGGAATCGGACTAGGCACAATTTGCAGCATGATATTATCTCCCAATAGGCTGCACAATAAAGCAAAATAAATGCGAGAGAAGTGGTCATTTTCGAAGGCTCTGGGATTTACTAACAGCTTGTGGTGTTTCATTTTAGAGAAGTTAGGAATAGACAGTTGTGAAGCTCCTCTGTCCACTGTTGGCTTTGTATTTCCTGCCATCACTTGAGTGGGGCATTCTTTGACTACAAAAAACAGTTACAAAATCAAAATAAACGTTCACACTTTGCTCAATTACGAATCAGGGATCAATAGCCATTCAGTTGTGTTCCTATGAAAACAGAACTTTTCTCCATTTCTTGGTGATAATGGGCATCACACAGTACTTGCATTTCTAATTATGTTCTGTCTAGAAAGCTAACGTGTCGCTGGCTGCGATGTGTATTGAGTGCAAAGATTTGCTGTTTTCCACTAAGTGTAACGATAATATTTTCCATATACTCCTCCGTATAACAATGTTAAACTACTATCCAAATATTTCAAGATATTAAAAAGAGAGAATATTCAACTTTAAGGGTTACAGCTGCTATTTTTGGATATATCCATTCTGAGAACAAATTCAGAATGAAGCATTTAAAAAACTGCAGGCAAGAACTATCTTATGATTGTAGCTATTTGCTCGTGTTCTGAGTATACTTTAATAGATTACCTTCATAATGTAGTATATTACATAATGATTTTTTCTCAGCATGTTACGAGTTTATCCTTCAATTAAGAAAACAAATCACACTTGTCCCTAAGTCAGATTTTTTCCCCTTAAAATCTATGCTCTAATGTGATTTATCAATATGATTAAAACTACTGTTTTGTAGGACACTGAACAAATGTATTGGTGCGATTCTTTCCAGGCAGTTTTACTTTAGTCTTTCCTTTCATATTTTGTCCCTTTCATCAAGGTTACGTTAAAGGTGTATAGGCCGTAGACCAATTGGGACTATGCTGATTAAAATGCAAACAGTAAATACAACTCCAGGTCTTGAATGGGATTATAGGATTAAAATGAATGGAAACTGCTGTTGTGCTAGAATTGAACATTCCCAATCAATATCATCCTTTGATTTTACTTTATAAAAGAACTAAAACCAAGAAGTAAAAAAATGAGAGTACAACATCTTAAAACTCCCACTTGTACGGTTCAACTATTTACTTTCTTGCTTATTTGGTTTTGGTCATTGTAAAGAAATGACACCCCCAAATATTTGTGGGACTGAGGAAAAGAGTCAATGCAGGCTCACATAGTATATATCAAATAATTAAAAAGGATAAATCAAGCTAACAAACTGTCAAGGAAGGTAGGTTTTATCCATCTACCTTGACAAATGCAGGTTCCTAGTGACCAGGTTGGACTCTAGAATTTACAGCCAACCCATGAAGCGTCATCTTTGGCTAGGAGGGCCCCACAGACTTCTGCACAGAAGCCCCAGTCCGGGCTGCAGGCGCGGCACCGTGGTCCGTCTTTGGACTGATGGGTCGGGGAAGAGACCAGCCAGGTCCTCAAAGCAGACTGAGGAGGGAGCTCCGGGATCTTGGGTCCCTTCTATGGGAAGTGGAAGGGTGGGGTAGGCTCGGGCAGGGGTCCTCCTGCCTAGATCCGAGGCCAGCCCTGCTCTGGCAGTTGGGGAAGTCCCACCCAAGAAGAAGACGGTCCTGTGGACTCTCAGCCTACCTAGGGTGGTCTTGCTATCCCCTCCCAAGTCAAGTAAATCTGAAAATTCTCTAACCTGAGATTCTCTGTGTGTTTACACGAGTGCCTGCCATGGCTGCAGGAACTGTTTCTCAGGGCACTCGCTGGCCCTCACACGCCAGTGCAGCTTATGGTCCCTCCTGGGCAAGGGAGATCTGGCTTCTCTGTTCCAACCTGCGGTTTTCCACAGGGATTCAGGA
Source organism: Lepilemur septentrionalis (assembly GCA_963573855.1). Lineage (NCBI taxonomy): Eukaryota > Metazoa > Chordata > Mammalia > Primates > Lepilemuridae > Lepilemur > Lepilemur septentrionalis. The sequence goes on from CAUYMX010017808.1 coordinate 11,029, forward strand.
GCAGCCGCATTTTATAGATTCGGGAGCGGTGAGGGATGCGTCCTGTGTGCAGTGCTGCGGCTTTACGTGTATTTTCTTACTGAAAAGTTGAAAAAGAGCACTGGGATGCTTCTCCCCTCAATACCATAATTATTTCACGAAAGAACAGTCAGAAAATAGAAAACAGTGGAGCACTGGGCACTGGCACGCAGGTCTCCTGAACTGTGGTCTCCTTGCTCCTGCGTCCTGGAGTCTCTGGAGGGGCTTGTTCCTGCATCTTATTGGCTCATTGTCCCCTTGAGCACCTCACCGTTTTTTATTTTAAAAGTTTCTTTTTTTCTCCAGGAAAAAAAATGCAGCTGGTCAACATTTTCAGAGCAAGCAGGCAGCGAGTGACATGTCCACCATAAACAACAGTCGCTGGCATCCTCAGTCTGCAGGGTTTTGTTTGTTGCCATGATTCTGGGTTGAGGGGAGGAAGTAAGAGGCATCCTCATGCCACTCTGTAAGCCCCGGAAAATCTTCCTTTCTGTATTTACAATAGCCCATTCCAGGCGGTAGTCAGGAAAGAAGAGAATCTACCTCGTGACATTTACCTTTAGGGTGAATTTTCCAGACCCTCAGCCTGACAACATGAAATCGCATTTCCACAATTCGGGTTTCTTTTCTCCTCCTTTGTTTGTTTTCACAGTGAGTTGATTGCTTTCTGTTTGCTTTTTGCTTTTCACTGCTTGACAATTAATATACTTTAGAATTCCTGCGTGTGGGCTCAGAGCACCCACGCCACGTGCCATTTTAGGAGACCTGGCGGTCTCAGGGAAGAGCTGCTGCTGATTTTTCCATGAGACTGATGCAGGTCAGCCAGAACATTGGCCTGCACAAGAAATCCAAGTTAATAGACAAATTAGAAGAAAGAAGCGTGCACACGGATGTTGGATGGCACGGACAGTTGTGTTTTGTGCTCATCCTTTGCCTGTAGGCCCACTCTTTGTTTTACATTAGATTTCTAGTGAGCTCTTCAGGAAGACTTATCTTTCTTCTCCAGTTTGCATCTGGGAGCTATGTTCTCTCGGCAGGGATCGTATCAGCTGATTAATAGCAAGGGCATGAGGGCACTCCAGAAATAGAAGTAATGATTGCTTTAAGCCCTCCTATCAATGAGGAATGGAGTCTGCGGTGGCTGGCTCAATTCATTAGAGTAAAGACATTAATGAAGCTGAAGGTGTGAGCTCAGACCCGTGCAGACCAGTTAATGCCACGGAGAGGGAGGTCTCTATATGGTGCCCACAGTTGCACTCCAGCCATTTCTTAGCGTAACGGACTGGGGGTGACTCATCTGGCAGCCCACCAGTTGCAGAGCAGCAAGGAGCTACGTGCTCTATGAACAGTGGAGTCACCGTGTCATCTTGGTTTATGACGGGGTAGCAATACACATTTTTAACACGTTTGAATGTTAACACTGAGGCCCTTATTCATTCCTTGCCTTTGGCTGTGGGTGACTGACACGTCCTTTCGTTTGTTTCAGAGAGTCGTATGATCTTGGATGCCTTTGCCCAGCAGTGCAGTCGGGTTCTTAGCCTCTTAAATTGCGGAGGAAAACTTCTGGACTCCAGCCATTCTCCGTCCCTGATTTCTTGTGTAAAGCAGGAAGGCTCAAGTTACAATGACAGACAAGAGCAGTGTCACCTTGGGAAAGGGGTCCACAGTCAGACCTCAGACAGTGCAGACATAGAGATGCAATATATGCAAAGGAAACAACAGACTTCTGCCTTTTTGAGGGTTTTCACTGACTCTCTGCAAAATTACCTGCTCTCAGGGAGCTTTTCGGCTCCCAGCACCTCCTCGGTCAGCGAGTACGGCCACCTGGCCGACGTGGATCCTCTCTCAACCTCCCCCGTGCACACACTCGGGGGCTGGACCTCCCCAGCAACATCTGAATCCCATGGCCACCCGTCCTCGTCTACACTGCCAGAAGAGGAGGAAGAGGAGGAGGAGGAAGGCTACTGTCCTCGATGCCAAGAGCTGGAGCAGGAGGTTATTTCACTGCAACAAGAAAATGAAGAGCTCAGAAGGAAGCTGGAGAGCATCCCAGGTATCCTGCCGTGTTTCTTGCGAGACAGCTGCAGCTCGTGTTCCTTTCAGTTGTGTCGTGTGTCCGTGTGTCTGTACTTACGTGGGCATGTATTTATGTGCATAACTTTTTCCAAACAGCGATGCAGAAAAGTTGAAAAACAGGTGTTCACAGAGGGTCCTTTGCCTGCCCAGTGCCAAACAGAAATCTCAGGATGCGCTGCTGGCCTGCCTGGTTTCAGCTGCGGTGTTCTCGGGCATGGGCGTGAAGACGATAGTCCTACTGAAAGATGTCTCTGTCAGCATAAAGGTGATTCCTAGATGCGGTACATCGACACTGAAATAGGTCAAGTGCTGTGAGCTCACGTTTCCTTCAGAAAATGGGCTTGTTCCTTCAACGTGGCTTTTGTACTTTGAAAACTTTGGTGTACACATTTTATTAGTCAGTGATAGAAACTAAAATGAAATGATACTTTCGGAGGCAGTATTCAAGCTGAACCGCTGAACCAACGGGATGGTCTCTTCTGTTCCGTTAATTTCCCTCGCCGTTCTTGTTAAGTTTCAACAGGTGTAGCCTCTGTTGAGCGTGCAAATTCCCCTTTAAAGTTATTAAGAACCTATAAACTAAAACTAATAGGCCAAAGTTAGACTAGTAATTAAGCTGGCCCCAAGCTATTTGTGTCCCTGGCTAAAAATGAGGCATTTCCTGCCTCTTAAGAGACACTAGATTTTGAGAATAGTGAAGTGATTTTTATGGCAAGACGTCTGGGTTGCAGAGTTGTTTTTTTCACCATTTGGAAAAGTACTGATTTCACTTTTATCTTTGAATTCATTCCTATACGTCTGTGGCTTACGAAGACATTAAGATCGTTAGGTAGGACATCATCTTTAAGCCTTTTTAACCAAGCAGCCCACTGATAAAAAGATTTTGAGCTTGTACCCACCAATCTACACATTTATTGGTTAATTACATACACTACTATACTAATGTATTATGTTCAAGATAAAACATACATAATAAATTTTAAAAATTTAAGGCTGATACATACATAGCACAGAAGTTATATTCTTTTGCTAATAACTCAGTGTCTTTGTACCCCCCGATTTGGCAGCTGATCTAGAAAGGAAATGTCGAAGAAAGTTACCCGCTTGTTTATTAGTACACGTAGGAGACAAAAGCAAAACCAAGTGTTAAGAATTGCCAAGTCAGAAATTAATCTTCTTTTCCTCCTTTCCTTTAGAAAGAACTGCCAAAATAGAGCCAAGGTTTGGTTGAGAGCATTTTGGAATTAGATTAAGTCCAGTTGTCTTGTGCAGGAGAACTCGAGCTGCGGTAAATCCATCGTTTCTTTCTGCTTTGGCGCCCGGGGGTTGGTGCAGCGGTTTCCCGAGCAGAACCCGGAGGGATGCGATGAGGCCAGGGCACTGGCTGGGTCCCGCGGGTCAGAGAGGTGGTCGCAGGTGCGCACTGTGGGACGTACAGCTCTGTAAGCTGTGGTCAGTCACTGTGGCTGTACCTCCAAGGGGTGTTTTCTGCTCTTACTCCCACTCCTCCTCTTTCAGTGGGGAGAAAACAGCATCCCAGAGTCACCCAGCAGCAGAGACCAGGTCAGCCACTCCACAGGCCAAGGAGCCCGGCTCTGGCGTGCTCAGCGGTGCTCCTCCATCTGGGCCGGTTTCAGAGTGTGAGGACAGGTGACACGAATGTCCAGATTACCATTGTCTAATTCCCAATCCTACAGGTGCGGCAAGATTACGTCCTTGCTGTATTCTAGGCAGAGTGGGGGTTCGGGCCACCCCCCATTTCCTGCGCCTGTCCCAGGTCAGGAGCCCGTGTCCGAGACACCCCATGTTGTCCTGCCACCGCTCGCCGTCTGTACTCCCCAGGGAGACAGGAATGCCGCCGTTGCTTGAGCCCTCTTGACGATCAGACATTGAATGACAGTGGTTCAAATTAGGCTAATGGTCCCTGTCACTGTAAATATTCCAGCCTGTTGACAGTCCCTTCCATGAACCCGAACCAACAGCCCTTTCACATGGGAACCACGATTGCATTAAGTAATACGGATGGAAACCCAAAGCCAGTTTATCAATTATGGGCAGAAAAAATAATACAAAAGGAAGGAAACATTAGCTTGTTTGTGGTTATTTGTCACCCGTGCTCGTGGCCTAGGGACACCCTGGTGTTGGGAACCGGGTTGGAGTGTCACTCGCAGAGGAAGACTTGACCACAGGGAGACGCCACTGCCCTCTTGCCCTCACCTGCCAACCCCCGCGCTTGGCTAAACAATGCACCGCGCTGTGGCTGATCACCCGGAAGTCCGCTTTCCACTCCAGCAGCTATGCGTTTTGGTTGGGGGAGGATCTGTCATTTTTAGACACTCATTTGAAGGAAGTACAGTGAGTGGCGCACTAGTTTTCCATGTCATGAGAGTATTTTTCACATGGTAGCACTCCTCTGTGACTGGTGGTGGACTGTCCCTCAGCAGGGTCACTCTCAGGAGGCCTCCTTTGTTCTAGAGGCCAGCACATTGCCATGGGAGGACCTGGGGCTTTCTTCTAGAAGAATCTACCCTGTGTTGTGGGATCATCTTCTTACAGGCAACAGGATGGCTGAGCACAAAGGAGAAGGCAGCTCAGCGGTCAGAGGAAACAAGGTTGGAAAGCAGACGGCGCCCGCCACAGGTCGCAGGTCGCAGGTCGGGGCCAGACGTCACAGACGTTCCTCTGTCCCGGCCCAGCCTTTCCCGAGGGGCGCAGTGGAGGAACTCTGAGGCTCCTGTTGCATTTTCTTTTCCTGAAACAAAGCCTTTATACCAGGGAGCAGTTCTTGAAGTGAGAGTTAAAAGAAATAAGCCTGCCAATCTATAAGAAAGAATGATTTTACTGGGGCAGCTAAGAACGGGGAAAAGGAAGGTGTTGGACCCTCCCAAAAGGAAAGCAGCTGGGCAGAGGCCTTACTTCTGCACCACCTTGAGGGCCAGCGCTACCGTGTAATCTGTGAAATGCTCAGCAGCGTCCTCTGATGCGCAGCGACGTTCCAGCCCCTCTGGTCTTTCAGTCACTTGCAGGTTCGACAGTTCAGCATCTCACCCCGGGGAAACGGCATTCGCATGTTTTCTAGTAGATCGTCACAGGAGAAAATTAGAAAGTCTGTTAAAAAGTGACATTTTTTTTAAAGAAAGTGAAAATAGGTTAAAAGAAAAAAAGCCACAAAAGGAAGAGATACTTGGATCAGGAATACGAAGGGCTGAGAGGCTGTTGACAGGAGGAAGAGAGTGGGCGGAGCTTCTCGGTGGAGACACCGCCAGGTTAGCGTGGTCACGTTTATCTGGAAGCTGCCTGTGGCCAACACTCAGTAGAGGAGGGTAGATGGCAAATACCAGATTTCATCTCGTCTACGATGCCAGTGAACGTAAGACATGCCGATCTTTATGTTCCACTAAGAGAGAAGAACTCATAACTGCACATTGTAATTATCTTTGAGCACAAAGTCCATAGATACTAAAATATGAAAAACTGTGAGTCTTAGAATCATAGAACATGGTAATTTTTCAAAAATTTCGGAAGTATTAATAAAGTAGTTATAACACATTAAAATACCTTGAAATTTTCCAAGTGCTAAAAATAGAGAAGATATATTATTAATACTTTAGTAAGTTTTTTTTAAATTTAAAGTTTACATCATGATGTTGTGGGGTATATAGATAGTGAAAAGGTTACTGCAGTGAAGCTAATTAATATATCCATCGTCACACAGTTACCCATTTTTTTGTTTTTGTAGCAAGAGTCGCTAAGAATCTACTCATGTAGCTTGTATCCCCAGTACTGCGCGGTTCTGTCCTCATGTTGAACTGAGCTCTCTAGACCCGAGCATCCTACAGACTTGCTGCTTCGTATCCTGACCTCTATCTCCCCATTGCCCCCACCCCCGTAGGCGTTGTTTTGTTCTCTCTCTGTATATCTGAATGTTTGTTTTTTTAAGATTCTGTATGTAGGTGAGATCTTGTGATGTTTCTTTCCGTGTTTGGCTTATTTCACTTAACATAGTGTCCTCCGTGTGTGGCAGTGGCAAGATCTCATTCTTCACTCATTCTTTTTTAGGTCTGACTGATCTTGCAACACATACGCATATATATCACGATTTCTTTATCCATTTGTCTGCTGATGGACACTTAGGTTGTTCCATATCTTGGCTATTTTGCATAATATCACAATGAAAACGGTAGTGCAGATACCTTTATGGGGTGATGATTTCATTTCCTTTGGGTATTTACCCAAAAAGATTGCTAGGTCATGTGGTAGTTCTATTTTTAACTTTTTTAGAAACTTTTTCCCATTATGGCTGTATCGGTCTACTTTCTCACCAACAGTGTACCAGTTGTCTTTTCTCCACACCTGTGACTGGCAGAGGGTAAGGCTCAGGCATAGGAAATCAAGGCTATGGCCGGGCCTCTTGGCTCCGGACATGTGACAACATTTGTTATCTTTCAACTTTTTGATAACAGCCATCCTAACAGGTGTGAGGGGCATCTCACAGCGGTTTTGATTTGTGGTTGCCTGGCGATGATGGTGTTGAGCAGCTTTTCATATACCTGTTGGCAACTTTTATGTCATCTTCGGAGAAATGTCTCTTCAGATCTTTTGCCCGTTTTTGAAACTGGGTTGTTTTTCTACTATGAGAACTCATATATAGAAAGAACTCATACAATTTGAGTTGTGTGGGTTCTTTATATACTTTGAATATTAACCCCTTATGAGATACATGGTTTGCAAATATTTTTTAACAATCCGTAGGTGGCTGTTTCATTTTGTTGATTGCTGTGCGGATGGTTTCTAATGTTGATGTAGTTCCCTTTGTTTATTTTTGCTTTTATGGCCCGAGTTTTTGGTGTGATATCCAAATAATTATTGTCAGGGCCAACGTCCAGCAGCTTTTCCCCGTGTTCTTTCTCTTCCAGGAATTTTAAAGTTTCTGGTCTTACATTTTGGCCTTTAATCTATTTTGAATTAATTTTTGTGTGTGGTGTAAGATGAGGCTCTAATTTCATTCTTTTGCATGTGGAAATCCATTATTTCCCATATCATTAATTGAAGAGTATTGTTGATATTTTTATAGGACCTTCTAATTTCTAAAAAGTACAGTTTTTTTTTTTTTTTTTTTTTTTAGACAGAGTATCACTCTGTTGCCCAAGCTTGATTGAGTTCCGTGGCGTCAGCCTAGCTTAAAGCAACCTCAAACTCATGGGCTCAAGCAATCCTGCCTCAGCCTCCCGAGTGGCTGGGACTACAGGCATGCGCCACCATGCCCGGCTAATTTTTTCTATATATTTTTAGTTGGCCAATTAATTTCTTTCTATTTTTAGTAGAGACGGGGTCTCGCTCTTGCTCAGGGTGGTTT
>CAUYMX010017814.1:0-19143 GCA_963573855.1 Lepilemur septentrionalis
TTCAACCCTCCATACATCCTCTATGCAACCATCCATCTACCCATCTGTCCATCCATCCACTCAGGCATTCATCAGTTCAAATATTCATCCATCTGTCATGCATCCATCTATCTCTTCATCCATCCAGCAAACTCCTACCAAACTCTTGCTCTGTACAAGGTCTGTACTTGATGCTGCAAGTCAGAGGGGAGTCAGGGGTGATCCTGCACAAAAGAAAATGTAATAGGTACTCAATAAACTTTTTGAATGAGTGAAAAAATAATAAATATTTTCTCAGTGGAGGGGAAAAAATTGGAGAGACTCAGTTAAGTGGGAGAGTGAAGAAAGGGTTAAGTTGGTGTGAGGAGAGAGAAGATATAAAGAGGTGTCCATCACAGTGCACACACCCTGGGAGAAGGAGACAGGAAACTGAAAGGGGTGGGCTGTGTGTGCTCTCGATGTTTGAGTGTGGCAAGTTCCTTCCTCTCTCTGAGTCTAAGTTTTCCTACCCATAAAATGGGGATGAAAATAGTTCCTAACTCATAAAGTTATTATGTGGATTACATAAAATACTGTACATAAAGATCTTAGAACACTGTCTTGTGTGTAGTGAGAACTTGGTGGAAGTCAGGATTTACTATAATTATGAGCTACCCTGTGCTGCCTTCCTGGACTCCCCAAGGAGTTTGGCCCCTGCGATGGGCTCTGCCATCCCGCCGCCCACCCCACTTGGGCCTTGAAGGTTGAATGAGAGTCTACCCTGCCTAGAAAGTGAGAAAGACCCTCCCAGGAATTAGCAGTGTGTAGGGGCTGGTAACTCAAGGGGAGCTTCAGGGTTTGGAGAATGTTAATTCTGCCCCTTGTGATTGGAGCCCAGGGGTGAGGGGCAGTGAGAGGGAAGTAAAGCAGGCAGAGGCCACAGCAGTCTGAGGAGAGCTGAGAGGTTTGGGATTTGCTATGGGGAAGATGGGGAACCATCAGAGCATTTTAAGCAAGTGATTTATATTTTTAAATTATTACTCTGGTGTGGGGAATTGATCATCATTCATTGATTATTGCTCTGTGGGTAGTGATTGTGCGTGGAAGACCAGTGAGCATGGTGATTCAGGGGCGAGTCTGGGTGAGAACTGGTCTAGTGCTTCCCCTGTCCCAGCTGCCTAGATCCCTGGTCTCCACGCCCCCTGTCCATTCCTTCTGGCTGGTAGCTCAGGCATGTGGCAGGAATGTCGTGCTGTAAGTTCCTCCGCCCTGTAAGGATTTGTGTAAGGTCTACAGGTCCCCATGCTCTTCACCCCCACACATACATACTCACAGAACTGTGCTAAGTGGTCATTCTAGCTCTCCTTATATACCTCCAGTGACAAGGACATCACAGTGACAAGCCAGCCTGCTTCCTCTCTGACCACCTCCAACAGAAAGTCCTTTATCCTATAAAACCAACCCCTTTCCCCAATCATCCCAATTATTTACCCTCCTACTCTTGAGGAGCTGGGCAGGATAGGTCTCAGTGGCAGCCCATGCACACTGTTTGTCCTGGGGCCAGGACCCAGGCTCAATTTGTGGTTAGTGGTCAGTATGGGACTTGAGTGCTTGGGCTGCAGCTGGACTCAGGGTGAGGCAGTGCCCAGGAGGGCTACGGTGGACTGGTTGCCCCACTGCATGCTGCTTCCTGGCACTCACACTTTGGTGTAGTTCCTTCCACCCAGACTCTGGGTTTGACCATGTGACTTTCTTCAACCAAGAGAATGAGTGGGAAGTGATTCTACACTAGCTCAAAACTTGCCTTCATGAGGTCTGGCACCTTCTGCTTTTGCACTCCTTGAAGCCAGCCTCCACATAGAGAAGCTTGAGTTAGACGATGGACCGAGGAGAGCCCATGTGGAGAGAGGCTGCCTGGAGGGAGGCTGAGAAGCCTGTGGGACACCCCAGCTGCACTCAAGCTCTCCACTGAGAGGTCAGCCACATGCAACCTCCACTGAACCGCGTGGAGCAGACCTGCCCGGCTGAGCCCACCTGCCCTCAGAGTCAGGAGAAATAAAACATCCGTATTGCTTTGTAACATCAAGTGTTGGGATGGTTTGCATGCAGCAGTAGATAGCTGATATGGGGTCCTGAGCAAGTACTTCCTGTCAAAGTCAAGGTCAAAGTCAAGTCCCAGCTGTAGCCATCAAGCCCGAGTTTAAATCAAGCTTCCAGCACTGACTCCTGCCTGGTTCTTGGCGTATCACAACACTTCCTGGTCCTCAGTTCTCCATCTCTAGAGTGAACAGATTTTAAACTCAGTGATTTCTTCTCTTCTGGCTTTTCTTGGATGAGGCTGGAGGACTCTGGGTGAGGGATGACCCCTCATTCTGAGAAGGGGCCACTTCTCCAGGTGTGTGTAAGCGTTGGTGACATTTCTCATACCCATTGACTCACTGCCAGCGGCGTAGCCTGGTGCCAGTCTTCCTGGCTGGCCCCTCAGAATCTCGCCCTTCCATCCCAGGCTGTGCTAAAGTCAACCTGATTTCCACGTGGTCCAGGGAAGAGATGGTGCATGGGGAGATGGCTAACTGGGCGTGTCAAGCCACAAACCATGCCACATGGACCCCTGTGCCTCTGCTTCCTTGATCCCCATTAGGTTTGGGCAATAAATGATTCTGATTCACTTAGACAGCGATGGGAACAGGCCGTGATGTTTGGAGCACTTCTCCCTTGATCACTTAACAGCCCTCTCCCTATTTTATTACGCTATCGGCAAAAATAAAATCATGATGTTCATGCAAATTGCATTTGTATGATCATGTCTGAAAGAGTCTGTGGATCAAATTTTCTGGCCAATTTCTCTAAATGTGAGCTATCAAACTTTCCCTTTATTGTCAATGGACGCAGCAGGGAGGGGGGCTGGGGAGTGGGGCGGGGAGAGGAGGCAAAACCCTTTCCTGTAGGGGGCGGCTGAGGGGCTGGGGGCTCAAACTGGAGAGCAGAGGGTGAGACCCGGCTCCACCTGTGGAACTCACCAGGGCCCTCTCTGGCTCAAGGGAGCAGGTGCCACTGGGCCCTGCAGGCCAACACAAACAACCGGCAAGCAGAGGCCAGCACAGTCAAGCAGAACTTTCTAGAAGTCAGAGCTGGTCAGAGAAGGAGTGGGCTGCCCTAGGAGGTTGTATGATCCCAAAGAGACCAAGAGGAGGTCTCTTGTGATCTCCAACATTCAGAGAGGGCAAGCATCTTCCCAAGGTCACCCAGCTGCTCAGCTGGGAGGCTGGGATCAAATGCTGGAATGAGATGGAGGCTGATGCTCCTCTGACCACGTGGTGCCCAGAGCCCAGGAAGGGGGCAGAGGTGTGTCCTTTCCATCTAGCATGTGTCCCTCCCACACGGAGGCGGTGTGTCGGGCAGGGTGAAGACTCCCTTTTCCTCTGACGCCTTTCCTCAATGGTGGCGGGACAGCACTGCCACCAAAGGCGAGGCTGCCATCAAAGCCTTTCTTGACTGCCGAGCAAGCAGAACCCACCTGATGAGCCTCGTCAATATTCATTCTCCCAATAGACCTTACTTAACATCTCTGAAGAGACACAATATTATGTTTCTTAGAGACTTCCCTGAATACATATTTATCAGGAAAACCTGAAGAAGCTAAGAGGGGCTGAGACCTATTTATTTATGTATTCAGTCATCTCTGGGGTATGGGTTATGTGGGCATGAACGAGAAGAGACAATAATTAGATTGCTCTCGTGCTGATCCCTGCTCCAGGGATGGGATTAGGGCCCGGCTGCCAGAACTTTGTGGTCTCCCACACTCATGAGGCTGGTCCTTCAAGTTTATGCCTCTGGGAATACTGGTTCCTAAATTTGGCTGCATACGGGAATCATTTGGGGAATTAAAAAAAATAAAATACTGATGCCTCTATCTCTCCCACAGAGGTTCTGATTTAATTTGCCTGGGAGCAGCACTGGGACTTTGACAAGCTCCCTGGTGATCCACCATGCAACAAAGTTTGGGAACTCCCGATTTAGACTGCGAGGCTCTTGAGGCAAGCCGCACGCATGGGTCATCCTTCCTCCTTCCCTAGTTTTTAGCAAAGGTGAGCTGTGCTGGTGTACAGAGGGAACTCCAGGGCTGGGGCTTAGATTCAGGGCCAGCGTCACAGCTGTGGGACCTGGTCAGTCACTCAGGACTGTGCACCCAGAAGATCCCACGCTTGGTTGAACACTCTGCTGTAGTTATCTCAAAATTCTGGATCATTTTTGAACAAGAGATGGGAACTGCCTCACATTTTCACTTGGTCCTGGGCCCCATGATAGATGTAGCCAGTCCTGGGCGGGGGTCCCAGGCTCTAAACCCATCCCTGTCTGGACAACTGCCTTGCTGGACAGACCTTTGTGTATGCCTCTCCACTTTCCTCTCTATTCAAGAATAAAATCCATCAGCCCTGAGGACTTTCTAGTACCCCTCTGCCTGTGTCTGCACACACATTCACACAAGGCCGCCCAAGGGACAGTTGTGCTGCCTTCCGTCAAACACAGTAATAACCCATAATGACGGCTTGTTTCCGAAATTGCATGTTACTCGAATTTAACCAGGCTCATTTTCCCGCTCCAACAGATTTGTGTGCTTACAACTGGGCCTACTCTGCCGTGGGACATTCTCATCCCCACTCCCTTCCTCCTCTACGTGAAGAGAATTCCTTCTTGGCCCATTCGGTCTCCCAGCCACCCTCTGCTGCCTTTGCCAGCTCAGACCCTGGGCCTTTGTATCGCAGACTTGGATGCTGTAGAAAGGCTGGGGGTTAAAGAGGGGAAGGCAGCAGATTTGCACTGGAAAGAAGATGGTTGGTCCAAGGAGAAAAGAATTAAAAGGGAGAGAATGAGGGTGGGAAGGAAAATTTTGGACTGGGATTGAGAGTAGGGAGAGGAAAACCGTATTTGAAGAACAGCTGCCAGACGTGTGGACATTGAGAGTGGCAGAGGAAGGGGAAAGAACTTGTAAGGTATTTTGCTGTGCGTTGAGAATGTGCCCTGCCCTCCGCACGCACACGCACGTGCACACACACACACACATGCACACACATGTGCACACACACACACACACACGATTCCCCTTCCGAGGCTTCTCACGAGGTGAGCACAAATTACAGTTGCTTGTGGCTCTGTTTTTTCCTGTCAGACTACAGAGTCTTTGAATCGATCCTGCACTGATCCACGTGGGACCCCGGTTATATTTGGAATCCGCTGTTAAGCCGGGGTGGTGTGGAGGCGACAGCGGGTGTGAGCAGGGAAACCCTTCGCCATCTGCCGCAGGCATTGCATCGACTCACGAGCTCTCAGATTGGGAGCAGATCTTAACAACGGTCTAAATTTACCCCCTCCCTGTCTGAACTTGATTTTCCAGAGCACCCCACCAAGTTCATTCCCTACTTATACACTGTCTATGAAAGGGAACATACTACCTCCAGAGAAAACATATTCCAACTGTGTGTGGATCTAGCAGTTAAAATTGTCCACGTTCTCAGATGCTATATTGGTGGTGTAAATGCTTACAGCCTCGTTGAACATCAGTCTGGTGAGTTCCACCACAATTTAAAATATTCTACTCCTTTGAGTCAACAATTCCACTTCTAGGAAATCTGTGTCACTCACATTCATACATGAAGACACATGTCCAGGGATGTTTATGTTGAAGCATTAGTCGTGGTAGTGAAACTTTGAAGCAACTTCAATGTATAGCCACAGAAGATTGCCAGTAAAACTGTGGTAGATCTCTACTGTGGAATAATTTATATGTCTGTACTAACGTGCATAGATTTCCAAGACATATTAAGGGAAAAGGCAAGTTGCAGATAATACGTTAGGGAATGAACACATGTGTATACATATTTAAAAAACAACAAAGTTTCACACCTATACATGCATATGAATTAAAAATATGAAAATGTATAGGAAAAAATACATATAAAATTGCTAACGATTAATCATTAGGGAACTGCAAATCAAAACCACAACAAGATAACACTTCATACACATTAGGATGGCTATTATATAAAAAAAAATGGGAAATCAGTGTTGGTGAGGATGTGGAGAAATCAGAACCTTCATTCATTGTTGATGGGAATGCAAAATGGTGCAGCCCTTTGGAAAACAGTTTGGGAGTTCCTCAAAAAGTTAAACATAGAATTACCATATGGTTATACATCCTATATATGTACTCAAGCAAAATAAAAGCATCCATCTACATACAAACTTGTACATGAATGTTCATAGCAGCATTGTTGACAATAGTAAAAAAAGTGGAAACAACCCCAATGTCCATCAATTGATGAATCTATGAGTAAACTTGGTGTAAGTGTACAGTAGACTATTACTTGGGAGTAAAAAGGATTGAAGTACCAATGCATGCTACAGCATGGACGCACTTGGGAAACATTATATCCAGTGAGGTCCCTAAGTCAAAGAAGCCAGTCACAAAGGACCACATGCTGTGTAATTAGGTTTATATGAAATGTCCATAATAAGGAAGCCTACAGAGACAGACATCTGATAGGGTTTCTTAGGGCTAGGGTGGGAGAGAGGGTGGAATGAGGAGGGATTCTGACAGGCACAGAGTTTCTTTCTGGGCTGATGAAAGTGTCCTAAAACTAGATTGTAGGATGGTATGCAACTCTGTGAATATACTAAAGCCCACTGAACTGGGTGCGCTCTAAATGGGTGTCCTGCATGGCGTGTGAATTACATCTCCATAAACTGTTTTTCGAAAGTTGCTAAGAATGTTTACATCTGGAGGTGGTACTGGGTGAGGAGGGAGGAATGAAGCACTTGCCTTGTCCTGGTGATTTATTTCAGGTGGCAAAGCACGGTGATTTGTAGGCTCTCCACAGAGGCATTTAAGGCAGGTGGCTGCGGGACACCCAGCCCTTTGACGAAGCAGGTGTGTCGATCCTACACATTTATCCCTCTCTGAGTCCAGTGTTCCTCCATAGGTGATATGAGGCTGGGGGTGGCAGTGCATGTACAGGGTGACTAATGCCACTTTTCCTACTGTCCTCTGGGGGTCAGGGACAGTCAGAGCTCTTGGCGGACTGGTGTTTTCACCTCTCCTGACTGGTGGTCTCTCCTGTGCTCTCATAAAGCCCCCAGGGATTCAAGGCAGAGAATGAGCTCTTTCTGGTCCATGCACTGCTGGGGGTCCCTCGTGCCAGAGGGGACGGCAAGAAGGGGAGGTGCTGGGCTCAGCAGGGATTCAGCTGACAGAGAGGACTGAAAACTCAGAACGGATGTGAAGTCTGCCCGGCACGACAGACCCGAGCCCAGAGAGGCCAGGGTGTCCCTCCCTGCCTTACTGTAGACTGGAGCCAAGGCTGGCTGGGGCAAGGCACAGATGGGCACCTCTGCCAGCAGATCACTGCAGCCGCGACCACAGGGACCAGGCCGTCTGGGCTCATCCTCCTGACGCAGAACTGCAGAGCCCACAGCATAACACGCTGGTCTGTCGCACGCAGAGGCCACACTTGACACAGGCTTGATACAGCTAAAACACTAAGACACCCAGACGCATACCCAAAGGTATAACACATGTCACACAGGTATGTCCCTCACACAATAGATGCACATAGACCACACCTGGACACACACACGCACACACACACGCACAAACAGAACTGCACACGCAGAGACATCGCACAGCACGAGAAGCAAATGGACAAACACAAGCAGGGAGAGTTCTTGCCAGGCTGCCCATTGGCTGTCAAGGGTTAGTCCAGAGCAGGTGGCCTCCCCCATGTCACCTCCCTCTTTCCCTCCTTTTCCCCCAACACATACCCGGGGCCTCTCGCTAGCACTTGATCTGTTCTACCGCATTGGGACTGTCGGCCTATGTGTTTGATTTCCTCAATGGATATACAAGATCCTTGAAGGCAGGGTCTGTCTCTGCTCTATGTTCCTCTGAATCTTTGGCACTTTCCAGGGTCTAGCATACAGTACGGGGTTAACGTATGATGCTTTAAACGAATCAATAAATGAATGAAGCAACCCAAGTGTATATTTATTAGAGAAAATGCTCAACCTCCATAACTATCAAAGAAAATTAAAATGAGATGCAATTTTACACCTATGAAATTAGCACAAATTAAGAAATACAATTATCATACCCAGGGCTGACACAGTCATGGTCTAACCGTGGCACCCACGCATTGCCGGTGGCAGTGTGCAAATTAGGTGCAACCCCTTTGGAAAGTAATTTGATAATACATATCAAGAGTCATTAAAAAGCTCACAGCCTTTGGTGCAGTGATCCCACTCCTGGGAATTTATCCAAAGGAAATTACCAAAAGAAGAAGGACATTTGCTGACTGTCGTTGGCACTGTCGTTTGTCCTCATCAGGCCCCAGTTTCAGAGCCCGAAATTGGGATGCACACTCTGCCACATTCATCTTGAGGATGGCTGGAAGAGTAGTTCCAGAGAGCTGGGGACAGGGCCTGGCAGTGACTGAGCAGGGAACAGCAAAGGTGGGGGGGTGCTCCCTGAGGTCAGAGCCCAGTGGGCATTGTTCACTGCTGTCTCCTTGGTTCCGTGGCATGCCCAATATGCAGGCGGGTACACAGTGTAAATACTGTTGAATAAAAATATAGATAGTGGTTAAGCAATTAACATTATCTTAATGTTACCTTAATATTTTTATTTACTATGTATGTTTTCATTTATTTGGCCATTATATATTAAATAAATATGTATGCATTTAACCATTGCACACACGTGCACGCTCAGACTCTGAATAGAATGTTCTATAGCCATTAAAGGTGATTAATATGCAAATGTGCTTAGATATAATGCTGTAAAGAAACGATTTCTTATTCTGCATAGAAAGGACTTCTGTGCAGGGAAATGGAGGGCTAGAGAGGTCAAGAGACTTGCTCACGCCACACGGACATGAATAAGGCAGCCCTGAACCAAACCCAAGCCCGTTGGACTGAATCACTGCACTTTTCTGCCTTCCGAACACCATGAGTTGTTTTACAGATGCAGCATCTGAAGCTCGGAGGTTAATTCACTTGCTCGAAGCTGTACGGTATAAACTGATAGGCCAGGATTCAAATGCGGGTCTGTGTGAGTTGATGCTCAGGGGTTCAACTCTGTGTGAGTTCCCTCAAGGGAAAAATGAGACTTGTTTAGGGGCAAGGTGGCGGGATTAAGAGCGGTCCTCTTTTGAATGTTGTTCTAATAGTGTTTGGAGCCTGTACCAGCCATGGCTGTCCCACTCTGCACTGGGCCTCCAGAGCCCTGGCTTTGCCTTTGAGTGGCTCTTTGACTTTGGATAAGCTCCTTCCCCTCTCTGGGCCTCAGTTTCCCTATCTGTATGACAAGGGAGCTAGAATGAATGGACAGGTTTTCTGGACCTCTCATCCAGAGAGCAGGACCCAAGACCTCTCCAGGGAGGATCAAATGTGGCCTTTCCTTTTGAGGACATTGGCAGACTCTAGAGGGTTGTTGGAGGAAGATGATATGATCTTCTCTCTGCTCTCATAGGACCCTGGAATGGAATGAAAGAGCACTGAAGACCTTCATGGAAGAGCCTTGTGCGGAGTCTGACGAGGGAGGGGATGGAGAAATTCTGCAAACAGCTGTCGGGAGAGCCTCTTCTCTTTCCAAACAGTAGTAAAATCCATCACCTTGGAGAGTCCCACCTCACGGCCCCAGATCCTCACAGAGTTGTGGAGGGAAAGAGTCCCGGGCACATTGACACCTGATACTGGGAGGTGTGAGTCATTCCTCTTTGCTTGACTCCATCTCTTTTTCTTAAAAAAAAAAAAAATTAAAAATTAAAATATTTTAAAATTTTGAAATAATTTTAGATTTACAAAAAGGTTTCAAAAGCAGTACTGAGTTTTCTTGTACCTTCACCCAGCTTCTCCAAATGTCCATGTCTTCCATACCCATGGGATCGTGGTCAAAAGTAGGAAATTAGCATTGACACAGTACTGCGACCAGTCTACAGGGCTTATTCAAACTTGGCCAATTGTCTACTCATGATCCATGTTGCATTCGGTCGTCACCCTATTTTTGTCTCCTCCAATCTGGGGCAGTCCTCAGTCTGTCTTTTCATGGCTTGGACACTTTTGAAGAACTCGGGTTTGTCTGATGTTGCCTCACAATTAGAGTGAGGATTGCCTTTTCGACGAGAATTCTGCAGAAGTGATGTTGTGTCCCTCTGAGTGCATGCTGTCAGGAAGCGTGTGACGTCAGGGTACCTTGGTAAAGGTGACATCTGCCAGGCTTCTCCACTCGTGTCCCCTTTTCTTTGCATGAGTCACTCCCCTTCATCTCCTGGCAGAATCAAGTCAATTGTTCAGAAAGATTGGAACAATTGTTTTGTTTTGTTGGAGACAGTCTTTCTCTGTGGCCCCGGCTACAGTGCAGTGGCATCATCATAGCTCACAGCAACCTCAAACTCCTGGGCTCTAGCGATCCTCCTGCTCCAGCCTCCCAGAGTGCTAGGACTACAAACCTGACCCACTGTGCCTGGCTGGAACAGTTGTTTTTGTGAGCACACCCAGCACTTCCTACCTCAAAGTCTTTCTTGCCTCTGTCACCTCATTTGAACTCACATCCTGGTGAAAGCCCCATTTTCATGGCTAGCTCATCCGATCATCTTAGTTTACTAATAGAAATGGAAACCTATAACTAGAAGAAAAGAAGCACTAATAGTGTTTGGGTTTCTTCTGTACGTCAAGAATGTGCTGAGCACCTGCCTGCACTGCCGTGTCTTATTTATGTCCTTTCGGTGACAATTGTTTGGCCTCATTTTATAGTGGGCAGCACAGAGTCTCGGAAAGATCAGGACAGGTGCCCAAGGTCACACAGCCAGGTGTGGTCTGCTCCAAAGTCCAGGATTCCCCATGACCTTTCCCTGACTCTCCAGGGTGGGGCCTGGCTCAAAGTCAAGGGTAACCTCCCCGAGGATGGCTGGGAATCAATGAAATCATGGTCATAAAATGGATGTAGCCCTTTATAATTGACAAAGGACTTTCAATCTTCACAGCAGGTCTGTGAATTAGATGTCGCTATTTCCATTTTGTAGAAGAGGAAGCTGAGGGTTAGGGGGTTTATGTGTCTCACTCAAGAGCTCAGCCAGTTTAGGGCAGACCTGGAATTTTAACCCGTGTTCTTCTGCTCTCAGCCCGGTCCTTTACCATGTAAATACCTCCTTTTTCTCCGTCTGAAAGGAGAGTGCTGGTCCCTGGGCAGGATGGGGGGTGTTCCCTGAGTTGAGGAATGCTCATCTGTTTTAGAATAACTGAGATCTCTCTGGGGGTTGCCTCCATCCACAGGTGGTGTCTTACAGGTGATTTGCATGCTTCGTAAAAATGTAATTTATATGAATTATAAAATTTTATGTGATTTACAAGACCTGTCAAATGTACAAGGGAGCTGGCAGGGCTCATGGATCCCTCTGCTCTCTGGTCAGGTCGATCAACAGTCAGCCCTTTGTCAAAGGCTACTGTGAGCCATGTCTTGGGCATGGGGCTGTGGTGGTCGTGACCTCATGCTCATGAACTAGACAAAGTCCCGGGGCTCTGGGGGTGGGGAGATGAGAAAAGCACCCACAGAATTATAAGGCCAGGGTGTGATCAGAGATGCATGCCCTGGAGCATCATGGAAGTCTTCCTGGAGGCAGTGGAACTGCAGAGGAGTCTTCAGTGGGGCCAGGATTCAGGCAGGGGAGGGCTGGAGTTGAGTGGGAGATACAGTGTGGGTCCCTGGAGTGAGAAGGAAGGGAAGCTGGTGTTCCCGCAGCTCTTGTTTCTCATGGCATCAAGGCTCTGCACAGGGCTGGTCAGAAGCCCCATGCACACCTGGGACATAGAATTTCAAGATGGAGTGGAGCCTGGAAACACTGGCCTATGAGACACACCCCTTGTCAACATCTGAGCATGTCAACAACACCTGTACCTGGTCATGGGGAGAAGAGGCTTCAGGCTGGGGAAGAGGGAAGGCGATGTGGCCTTGTGGCTGTCTGCAGGAGCCCTGGGCACTGTGTTCCGAGGAATACTCCCTCTGCAAAGGGGAAGTAGGGCACTGCTCTACACCCACAGAAGGGGACTGGGGTCACATACCAGAGTCTTCCTAGAGGCAGAGAAAGGACTAGCCCTCTCTAAGTCCATGTGGATAAAGGGTTGTGGAATCTTTTGACCAAAAAGGAGAAGGGCAGCAGGTGTGGCTCCCTGTGATCCCCCTGCTGAAGCAGGAGCTGATGGGCCATTGTCTCTTCAGCGCATCCTGTTGGTGTCCAGGTTGGCTCTCCCTGTTCCGCAGCCCCAGTGGCCTGCTGGAGCCCTTCCCTTCTGCGCCTGTTCAGCCACTCATTGCCTGGACACCTCCCCATACACGCCACAGACTCTCACACTCCACACGTCCATAATGAGCTCATCACCTTCGCCCAAGCCTGTTCCTGTCCCTGGCTCTCAGCTCTGAGGTGGCCCTGCTGCCCCTAAGCTGGAAACACAGGAGTTTCCCTACACCTCCCTTCTCCCTCACCTCCTCTCCCCTACATTTGATCACCAAACCCTGCCTGTCCCTGTGCCCCTCAAACAACTCTGGAACCCCTCTTTTCTGTCTACCGTCACTAGCAAACATGTCATTTCTTGCCTTGACCATTCGTATACAGCCTCCCTGTTAGGCCAGGATGCCTCTACTGGAGAACCCTTCACCCTGCCGCGGGAGCACTCTTTCCCACTCACATCTAACCCCACGTCTCTCACCTGCATGAAACTCTTTGGTTGCTCCCTGGTCAGCTACAGCATCCAGTCCAAGCCTCTGGGCCTGGCATTCAAGGCCTTTCCGACATGGCCCTGCTGCTTTTTGCAGTTGTGTTTTCTTTTGGTCCTCTCCAGTCGCCTGCTCTATGCCAATAACACATCAGATGTACTTGTCTGACAACCTCATGTTGTTTCACTCCCTTTGGCTTTTCCAAATGTAGTTGCCTCTCCCTGGGAAAGCCATCCCAATGTGCCTCTCTGGAGAACTCGTACTCATCCTTCAAAACCAGCTCTCACAACACCACCTCTCAGAAGTACTCCTTGACTTGCTGCAGACATAACCATTCTGCTGTCTCTACTGTTTGTACCTTAGCATGTATTATACCTCACTCTGATCACTTGTTTGCACATCTGTCCCCTCCACAGTCTGTGAGGTCCTTAAGGGCAGGGGCCAGGTGTCTTTCTCTCTCTGTTTCTCTTTTCCTCTTTCATCCCCTTCTCTCCTTTCTGCCCTCTCTGCCTCCTCTCTCTGCCCCTCTTCTCTTTCTCTTTCTTCTTCCTGATGCTCCTATCTCAACCTTCTAGTGGTCAGCTTTCTCTTGAGTGTGCCGACGTGCTGGGCTCTGCCCTAGGGTCTGCACACCTGGCACAGAGGTGCTCTCCCAGACCAGGCCCCCTCCTCAAGGGAGCCAGCAGCCCCCTGGGATTATAGACTATAGCTGGTAGTCAGATAAAGCTGGACAGTCTCAGGGAGGAAGAAGTGCTCTGAAGAAGGCAGGGTAGGGGATTGCACCGTGAGTGGCCTTCTGGGTGGTGTGGGTTAGGGGAGTTCTGTCCTGAAAAGAAGACATCTGAGCTGACACCTGAACGACAAGAGGGCTGGAGCATTCCGGGGAGGGGACAGCTTGCTCAGAGGCCCTGTGGTAGGAATGAGCTTGGTACACTGAGGGAACAGGCTGGTGTGTGGGAGAGGTAGGCGTGGCTTTGGGAGGTGAGGGTGCAGGTCATTCCTAAACCCCTGTCCAGCAGGGTGTCTTGTGAGCCCGCAGCTAAGTTCAGATCCCAGTACCAGAGCGACTCCCTGCCTTGCCTTAATGGGACATGAGAGGACAGGGTGTGGCTGTTTACAGTGTGCCCTTCATGGGTACTTCTTTTACCTGGCAGACAGCCCAATGCCCAGTTGTCTGACCCACGATCAGGTATCCCTCACATAGGAACACCTGTATGTATATACCGGTGGACGCCCTGGTGGCTCTGGTCTGACTTGTGTCCAGTTGTGCCTGCCTGCCCATCACTGCAGTGCTGGGAGCTCAGCCTGTGTCCTCCTCCCTGGCACCTTGGAGAAAATCCAGCCTGGGGCAGCCCCTGGTTCTTCCTTTTCCCTCTGCAGTTGCGGTCCTTGGTGTTCAGGTAGTGCCCAAACTGTGGTGTTCTCCCGAGCCTCGGTGATGGTGAAGGGTTCTCTTCTGCTCCTGCCGAGACATGCACACTCCGCTCAGGGCCAATTGGCGTTCCCTGGAGACTTCATCAGTGGAAGGTGCTGATGCAGGCCGGTTCCATCCTGGGGGGCCTGCCCTTGTCCTTCCTCTGCCCTGCACGCTCCTTCTGCAGCTACTTGTGGGCTCTCTTCTGCCTGTCCTGCAGGCCCTGGCTCAGACAGCACCAGCTCAACTTCCCTTCCTTTCCCCGCTGCCCTTTCTGCAGCTGCGCCCTCCGTCCTCCCTGACTCTCGCACCTGTGCTGGGCAGAACCCACTACCGAAATGCAAACTCCTCGAGGACACAGACTTGTCTCTTGCGTTTCCCTCTGTCATTTATCTCCAGGGCTCAGGACAGTGTCCAGCATTCGGTAGTGCTCAGTAAATATTTTCTGAGTAAATGATGGTGGTTTTCTATTTTTTTTCCTTTTTAGTGATTAATATGCATGGATTTCTCATCAAAGAGCAGACCGCGTGGAACTCACGGAGCGCCTGACTCTGGTGCGGCTCAGAACTCATTATCATCCAGCGGCAAGTTGAGAGATTCTTGGACAGAGATTTAAACAAACACTCAAGTCGCGGCTTTGACCCAGCTAACCTTCCGGTGAGTTCAGAGTCATAAACCATTATTGTCTCTGCAGGCGGGGAGGACCTCGGGCGCCGCTTGGCACCCGGCGCCTCCATCGGAATTAGTAGCTCATTCTCTCTATCTGATGCCGGGCCAGGGATGAGGGAGTTTACTCTTCCCCGTGTGAGGCTGCTCTTGGCATCTTCAATGGTGCTCTGTGTCCACAGACACAGACTCGGGAGCAGAGAATCTGAAGGTTTTTGTTTGCTTGTTTTTGGAGCCAGTGAATGAAAGAAACTTGCCCTGATTGTGCTGTGGGCCTGCTGGTGGGGCCTGGACCACAGCCCGGTCCGCAGACCCCCGACTCCACTGTTCTGGACTCGCTCTGGCCATCTGAAGACTGTCCCCCACCCTCAGTGTGTCTGTGCCCACCCCTGCCACTGTGGACTTCATGAAATTAACTCATGAACTTAGTTTTATTAATGGTGGTGAAATACACAAAACACAGAACTGACCATGTTAATCGTTTGTAAGTGTCCAGGTCAGGGGCGGGAGGTCCATTCACGTCATTGTGCAGCTGTCGCCATCAGCCACCTCCAGAACGCTTTTCATCTTGCAGAACTAGAACTCTAGAAATTTGTACTTATATTCTGGTTCTTTACATGTTAAATGAGAATGAGGGTGGCTGTGATGCTCACGGCATATATTTGTGAGAACATCTAGGGCAACCGAAGTGGAGTTTCCGCCCAGACCCGCTCTGAACGGAAGCTCTGTAAATGCCCGTTACGTTTGAATCTGATGAACTCACGAATCGATGTCGCTTTAGATGCAGCTTATAAGTAAATAAATCAAATTCTCCTACAGGTTTTTCCTGAAGTTGTTTGGAAGGAAGTTGTTTGAAAGGCTCTGTTTATGTGATAACAAGAGGCATGCCACAAAAGCAGGGGGCGGTGGGGAAGCAGGCGTGATGTCCTCAAGGTCATACGGTTTTCATTAGTATGTTGAGTGTTGCGTGCTTTGAATGGACGACAATGTTTTCCAACCCATGTTGCGGTGTATATAGGTACATCATTACTTTGTGCTTTTTTACTTGTGGTAAAATACACATAACAAAATGGAACATTTCAACTATTTTTGAGCAGTGTTAAGTACATCCACCCTCAGTGCAACCACCACCCCCAGACATTTTTCATATTCCCCAACTGAAACTCTGTACCCATTAACACATTAACTGCCATGTGAGTTGTATTTAACTCACACTAGTTTTGAGCCTGGGGCCTCGTGAAGCAAAACTCTGCAGTTGGTTTATGAAAATCTTACTCCTTGATGTTTTTATTGTTGTAATTAATATTGACAATTTAATTCTAAAAACGTGGATTGGGTTGTATGTAACACACACACAGAAAACAATAAAAAATAACAAATTAGAAAGGATAATTTTGTTTTAATAAAACACCATGGCCCCAGGGGAAAATTTTTTTTTCCTAGTGTGGCAGTCAATGTGTTAAACACTAGCTCCCATTTTCCCCTCCCTCCAGCCCCTGGAAACCACCATTCTACTTTCTGTCTCTATGAAACTTCCTTTCTTTTCATAGCTGAACAGTATTCCACTGTATGGATACACCACATTCTGGGTGTCTGTCCGTCCACTGACAGGCATTTGGGTCATGTCCACCTTTCGGCTACTGCAAATAGTGCTGCTTCAAACGTTGGTGTGCAAGTGTGTGCTTGATGCCATGACATGGATGAACCTTGACAGCACCGCGCCATACGAAAGAACCCAGGCACAAAAGGTCACATACTGGATGATGCCATTTGTGTGAAATGTTCAGAAGAGGTAAATTTAAAGAAACAAAAAGAAGGCTTAGTGGCTGCTTGGGGATGGGGCGGGGAGAAGGGTGAGTGACTCCTTAGTGTGTGCTTTGGTTTAATGTGTCCTCCAAAGGTCACGTGTTGGAAACCTAATCCCCAATGCAACAGTGATGACAGATAGGTGGGGACTTCAAGAAGTGATTAGGTCACGTGGCTCTGACCTCATGAATGGAGGAATGCCATCCCATTGGGAGAGGGTTAGTTTTTGTGGGAGAGGATTCCTGATAAAAGGATGCGTTCTGCCCTCTTTCTTGCTCTTCCCTGTGCTCTCCTGCCCTTCTGCCTTCCTCCACGGGATGACGCGGCAAGAATGTCCTTGCTAGATGCTGGCCCCTTGATCCTGGACTTCCCAGCCTCCAGAACCATGAGCCAAATAAATTCCTTTTCATTATAAATTCCCCCATCTGTGGCATTCTCTCGTAGCAGCAAAAACAGACTAAGACCATGGCTATGGCGTTTCCTTTGGGGGTGATGGAAATGTTTTGGCTCTAGACAGAGGTGAGAGTCACACAACATCATCAATGTATTCAGAGCCACAGAATGGTACATTTTAACATGGTTACTTTTATGTTATGTAAATTTCCACCTAAAAAAAAGTGTAGGCGGTCCCTTAAGATCTATTCTCATTGTGATGCCTCTAGATGTGCCCAGGTGGTGAAGAAGACCTGAGTGAGTTGAGACAGTCAGAGACTTGGGAGGAAATTTCTTTAGCTTTTTCCCTGTGTGCTGGGGAGGATTTTCACACTCCCTGTGGGGCCCGAGGGAGCCGGGTGCTGTCTGCCGCTGCTTCACTCGCCACCGAGCATGGGGCCCTGGCACTCAGAGGAGAGAGTGCAGGGGACTGGGGATCCCTGCAGGGGACAGCCCTGAGCTCTCAACAGCTCATCTTGTCCCTCTGAGCCTCCTCTTCCACCATCCAACCACCTACCTGGGGGAGGGGCAGCGAGGATACAGAAGGGATCATCCCTCCCTGACACATGACACACGCAGGCTGGGGAGGCAGCCTTGAGTTCCATGGGGCCAGGGTCATGGCTCAGCCTCCACCTGGGACCATTTACATGTAAGGATCTATCCACTGTGGAATTAGCCCTTGACAGTGCAGAACTGCCTCGGGCAAAGAAAATGAAAGCCAGAGGACAGAGATGGACTTTTTTGTCCCCTGCATGTCTCAGTGGATGGAAAGGCAGGGATAAGAAAGCCGAGACTTGATAAGAAATCAGTGAGATGGCAGGTGAAGAGGCTTCAGCCTCATAGGGAGGTTGGCCCTGCCAGGGGTTTAGTTCTGTATTTGCTGTCAAACTACATCCGATGCATTAGTGACTCCCAGATGTTAAGTACCTGCTAATTAACAACAGCGGCAAGGCTGCTCCTGGGGGATTGGCACCTGAGCTGGGAGCTCTTAGTCCCAGGAGAGAGGGGAGCAGCGGAGAAAGCCACGGGCTGATGTGGGAACCATGAAAAGAAATAGTGTCCCGGTGCGTGAGGCGTCTTGCACCATCAAGGCTGGTTAGGGTTCAGGTCCCAGCTCTGACATCTGCAAGTCATATGCTCTTGAGTAAATGCCTTCTTTCTGAAACAAGCTCTCGTCTCCGACGTGGGCCTGATATATCACAAAGTTGTTGCAGCCTGAAATGAGATGATCCAGGTAGAGCTTCGCACAGAGCTGACTTATCGAAATATTCAATAATCAGTTGGATAGTGTGTTTGGGGAAGTTTCAGTGGAGTAGCAAATCCGGTGCTTGAGTGCATGTCTGTCCTGCCTCAGTTTCTCTTCATAACATCCTTTTGATTATTGATAGCTTCCCTGGAGGCCAATCTTGCCCTGGGGCCTTAACCTCTCATTCTTCCCCCCGGCTGTAAATCTTGGTCCTACCAGTTTGGAGAATGCTAGGCTGGAATAAGTCATTTTCTTTTTTTTTTTTTTATTTCAGCATATTATAGGAGTACAAATGTTTAGGTTACGTGTGTTGCCTTCCCCCGTTCCCCTCCAGAGTCAGAGCTTCAAGCGCGTCCATACCCGAGATGGTGCACATCGCACTCATTATGTGTGGATATACCCATCCCCTCCTCCCCCCTCCTATCTGCCCGACACCTGATAAATGTTTTTACTATATGTGTACTGAGGTATTGATCAGTGAAACCAATTTGCTGGTGAGTACATGTGGTGCTTATTTTCCTATTCTTGGGATACTTCACTTACTAGAATGGGTTCCAGCTCTATCCAGGAAAATGCAAGAGGTGCTATATCACCATTGTTTCTTATAGCTGAATAGTGCTCCATGGTATACATATAGCACATTTTATTAATCCCTCATGTATTGATGGGCATGGAATAAGTCATTTTCTGACCAGCAGACCAAACATCCAGGGCACTAGGGAGTCTGCTGTGTGGCCCTGTGGAGGGTGGGGAGGGTTCTGGCAGAGGGAAAGAGACATCTGAGTCTGGTGGGGCTTTCTGGAAAAGGTGAGCTCTGAGCCTTGGTCTGAATTCCCAAGTTCTACCCACAAAGACACT
>CAUYMX010017815.1:0-16738 GCA_963573855.1 Lepilemur septentrionalis
CCCAGGAGTTTGAGGTTGCTGTGAGCTAGGCTGACGCCACAGCACTCTAGCCCAGGCAACAGAGTGAGACTTTGTCTCAAAAAAAACAAAAAACAAAAAACAAAAAAAACAAAGGCAAAAGTTGCTTACTGACAAAATGTAATGTCCAAATATGTGAATAGAGTAAAAAGTAAACATCCTTTCCACCTCCCACTGCCACAATTCTCATTTCCCAGGAATAATAACTGTTAACAATTTTTTAACTCCACAATTGCAGGGACTTTGTCTATCTTATTCTTTTCTAGATTCCTAGTTAATGGCCTAGTTTCTGGAATACATTGCATTTAACAAATGTTTGTTTATAAAAATGGCATCATATCTTACATTATTTTCTAGAACTTGACCTTTTTCACCCAATGGCATACTATAAATATCTTTCTATTCTTTGTGTTAATATATAGATCTGCTTCGTTTTTAAAATATGTGAAGTGATATACTATATGGATGTAGCATAATTTATCAAATCTTTCCTTAAATTATCATAAATTTTTACTATTATAAGCACTTAAATGAATATCCTTGGAAGTGTATCTTTGTTTTGTAGTGCAAATAGTTCTGTACAAATTTCTGTGCAAATATTTCAAATATTTTCCATAACAGATTCAAGGTCAAAAGGTATGTGCCAAATTGCTTTCCAAAAGATTGCACCAATTTATACTCTTTTCAATATGTGTTTCCTTTTTCTCAAGCCAGCATTTGATATCATGAATATTTTTACCTTTTGCTACTCTGAGTTATAAAAATTTTTTCTCATTATTTGAATTTAAGATATAATCACTTAGGCAGTAGTTGAATATTTTATTATAGTTATTGGCCTTTAGTATTTCATCTGTAAATTGTATTTCATCTGTAAATTGTCCCTTACCTATTTTCCTATTAGGTTTTTTTGTCCTTTCTTATTTATCTCAAGGAATTATTGATATACTACAGTTAACATTTGTCTACTATATATTTTGAAATATTTTCTTCTCAATTTATTCTTTGTTCTCTAAAATTGTTTGTGGTATCTTTACCATACACAAATTTAAAATTCAAATCTATCTTTTTATGGTAGAATACCATGGTGACTTAATTGTTGTAGCTTTATTTTTATTTTCTGTTTTATTTTATTTTTTTACACCCCCCCCCCCCGCTCCATTGTTGTAGCTTTATAATATAATATTTTGCTATCTGGTCTGGCAAGCCCCTCATCATAACTCTCTTCAAAAATACCTTCACTTCTTACATTTCCAATTTAATTAATCAAATTTCCTTGAAATTTGCTCCTTTTCTTGTTCAAAATTTTGTGACTGGCCAACCATATCAAATAATTCATTCAGACATCTTTGAATTCCCTTCAATTCTTTGCTCCCTCTCCCCAGGAGTCTATCTCTTTAAGATTTCTCAAACCTTTCCTCCCTTCACTGTGTCTGCAGTCATTGCCTTATTACAGACCTCATCACTTCTAACTGAATTACTGCAATAACCTCCTAACAGGTCTCCCAGTCTTCAGTCTCACCCTTCTCTAATTCATTCTCCACACTGTGATCAGAGATACTTTCTAAAAAGAAAATTTGATCATGTGACTATGTGCTTAAAATTCTTTGGGATGAAGTTTGGACTCTTTAATTTGTCATGGCAGTATCTACCTACCACTTTAGTCCCTTTCTCTGCCTCCTTCTTATAATTTCTCTGCCTCCTTCTTATAAGTCCCTTTCTCTGCCTCTGCCCTATAATTTCTTGCTGATTCTCTTCCTTTTCTTTTATGACTATTCCCTCTGTCTAGAGACCTTTCCTTTGCTTTTTCATCTATCTACTCATCCCTTACTCCCCTAAAAACTCAGCTCAAGCTTCATCTTCCCCAGAAACATCCATCCATGACCTCAAAGCATCTAGTGCATACCCCTGTCATAACACCCATCAAACCATTCTATACATGAACATCCATAGCAATTTTAACCATAATAATCCAAAACAACCTAAATTCTGTCAATAATAAAATTGGTAAATAAATTTAGTTTATTTGTGCATTGAAATGCTAAATATCAATAAATAAATACACTACTGATATTTAAAACAACATGGATAAATCTTACAGACAGAATGCTGAGTAGAGGAAGACAGACACAAGAGTACATATGTACCGTCTCATAAGCCATACTGAAAATCTAATGAATCACAAGGCATTTGGTAGCATACACAGATGGGTCATGCCTCTGAAGTGGGAAATAATTAGCTATGGGTTGAGCACTGCTTCAGTCTGCCTAACAAACATTAAAAACAAGACTAGAAAAAATCAAACTATTTCATAATAACTATGTCCCAATACAAAACTGAAGAACACCTATAGGAACATAAAAATATGTAGCATCCAACAAGGTAAAATCACAATGTCCAGAATCCAATAAAAAATGGCTATAAATGCAAAACAGCAGGGAAAAAAATGACCCATGCCAGGAGCAAATTCAATCAACTGAAACCAGCTCAGAATTGATAGAGATGAAAGAATTAGTAGTAGACATTAAAACAACTATTATAATCGTATGCCACATGTTCAAAAAGTTAAGTGAAGGCATGGAAGATATGAAAAAGATACAACTAAAACTTTTAGAGATGAAAACTACAATGGATGAAATGTAAAAATACACTGGATGATATAACAGCAGATTTGACATTGTAGAAGAAAAGATTAGTGAACTTGAATGCATAGCAATAGAAATAGCATAATGAAACAAAGAGAAGAAATAATTTTTAAAATGAGCAAAGCATAAGTTATGCACAAGATAATTTCTAGGGTCTAATATATGTGTAGTTAGCATTCTCAAAAGAGAGGAAAGAGACAAAAAAATTTGAAAAAGCAAAAGCCTAAAATTTTTCAAATTTGATGAAAATTATAAGCCCACATATTCAAGAAGTTTAACCATTTCCAAGCATATGAAACATAAGAAAAACTATGCCAAATCACATCATAATCAAATGACTCAAACCAGCAGTAAAGAGAAAATGTAAAAAAGTAACCAGAGGAAAAACAGACATATTATATAGAAAGGACCATAGATAAGAATAACAGCAGGTTTCTTATCAGACACAAAGCAATAGAAAAGATAACCTTAAAGTATTGCAGATTGAAGCAGCTTTGTTAAAGTACTGAAAAAAAATAACTGTCAACCTAGAATTCTATACCTAACAAAAATATCTTTCACCATAAAAAGGTGAAATAAAGACTTCTCAACATAAAAAAGCTGAAACATTCCTCATAAGCAGATCTACACTACAAGAAATATTAAAGGAGGTTTTTAAGGCAAAAGAAATATAATATAAAATGGAAGTATGGATCTACACACAGGAATGCAGAGCAATGGAAATCATAACTTTCTGGATAAATACATAAGAATTTTCAATTTAAATATCTGTAAAAGATAATCATTTAAATAAAAATAATAATATATTGCAGAGTTTATAATATATGTAAAAGTGTGGCAACAACACTAATATTATAAGGCTCTATACTATACATGAGGTGATATAACATCACTTGAAGGAAGAAAAAACATATACTAGTCTATAAACCCTACAGCAACCATTAACAAAACATAGTCAGAACTAACAATAACATTAAATGTAAATGGTCTTCTGAAACTGTAAAACTACTAGAAGAAAATATATGGGGAAAGTTCCATGACATTGGTCTGGGTAATAATTTTTTTGAATATGACCCCAAAACACGGGCAACTAAAGTAAAAATAGACAAATGGGATTACATGAAACAAAAAAACTTCCACTCAGCAAAAGAAACAATCATCAGAGTGAAGAGACAACCGATATTATGGGAGAAAATATTTGCAACTGCTAATAAGGGGTTAATATCCAAAATATATAAGGAATTTAAACATCTCAATAGCAAGAAATCAAATAGCCTAATTACAAAATAGGCAAATGACCTAAATAAACATTTCTGAAAAGAAGACATACAAATGGCCAACAGGTATATGAAAAAATGTTCAACCCACCAGTCATCAGGGAAATGCAAATTAATACCACAGTGAGATATCACCTCACACCTGTTAGAATGGCTATTATCAAAAAATAGAAAAGATAACAAGTCTTGGCAAGAATGTGGAGAAAAGGGAACCCTTATACCTTGTTGAGAATATGAATTAGTACAACCAGTATGGAAAACAGTATGGAGATTTCTAAAAAAGTTAGAACTACCACATGATTCAGCAATTCCACTTCTGGGTATATATCCAAAGGAAATGAAATCAGTATGTCAAAGAATATTTGCACCCTCATGTTCATTGCAGCATTATTCACAATAAATAGCAAAGATATGTAATCAATGTCCTTCAATGAATAAATGGATAAAGAAAATGTGGAATATATGCATAATTGAATACTATTCAGCCTTAAAAAGGGAGGAAATCCTGTCATTTGCAACAACATAGATGACCTTGGAGGACATTATGTTAAGTGAAATAAGCCAGGCACAGAAAGACAAATACTGCATGATCTCGGTAATATGTAGGATCTAAAAAAGTTGAATGCATAGAAGCAGAGAGTAGAATGGTGGGTAGAGGGTGAGGTAGAGGGTGAGAATTGGGTTTGGGAAAATGTTGGTGAAAGGATACAAAATTTCAGTTAGGAGAAATAGTTTCAAGAGAGCTATTGTACAACATGATGACTGTATTTAATAACAATATAGTGTACACATGAAAATAGCTAAGAAAATAGATTTTGAGTCTTCTTACCAAAAGAAATTCAATTTATCCATTCCACAATGTGCATATACTTCAAAACATGTTGTACACCATGAATATATACAATTTTCATTTTTCAATCAAAAATAAATAATAAGAAAAATGTAAATGGTTTAAACACACCCAATTAAAAGGCAGAAATTATCATATGGATAAAAAAGCAAGAAAATAATATGCTCGCTAGGAGAAATATACTTTAAATATGAAACACCAATGGGTTAAAAGTTTAAAATGGAAAAATATATTATGCTAATACAAGAAAGAATAAATGGCTATATTAATAACCAACAAAGTAGAATTCAGAGCAAAGAGTGTTACCAGAAAGTTTAAAAGGTCATTTCATAATGATAAAGGGGTCAGTTAATCAAGAGGATATG
Source organism: Lepilemur septentrionalis (assembly GCA_963573855.1). NCBI lineage: Eukaryota > Metazoa > Chordata > Mammalia > Primates > Lepilemuridae > Lepilemur > Lepilemur septentrionalis. The sequence goes on from CAUYMX010017815.1 coordinate 5,153, forward strand.
ACAACCTAAAAACATTATTCACCTAATACTACAGCTTCAAAATACATGAGACAAAAATTAATAGAACTACAAGGAGAAATAGAAAATTCACAATTCTAGTAAAAGATTTCAGTAACCTTTTCTCAAGTCAGCAGAAAATAATCATACAGTAGCTTTTACAAACAATATCAACCAAGGTGACATAACTGACATGTATAGACGTGTTCACTCAACCATGGAAGAATACACATTCTTTTCAAGTGCACATGGAATATTTTGCCAAGATAAACAATATTCTGTATCATAAAACAAGTCACAATAAATATAATAGGATTCAAGTCATATAAAATATGTTCCTGGACTATGGAGAAATTAAATTAGAAATCAATAATAGAAAGGTCACTGAGGGCAGTAGCTCATGCCTATAATCCTAGCACTCTGGGAGGCTGAGGTCAGGAGTTCCAGAACAGTCTGAGCAAGAGCAAGATCCCATCTCTACTAAAAATAGAAAAATTAGCTGGGCCTCTTGGTGAGGTCTACAGGTCTCAGCCAAGAGGCTGAGACAGGAGGATCACTTAAGCCCAGAAGTTGGAGGCTGCAGTGAGGTATGATGATGCCACTGCACTCTACCTGGGGCAACAGAACAAGACTCTGTCAAGAAAGAAAGAAAAGGAAGGAAGGAAGGAAGGAAGGAAGGGAGGAAGGAAGGAAGGGAGGAAGGAAAGAAAGATAGATCTCTGGAAAACCCCCAAATGTTTGGGCACTAAATAACATATTATGAATAACCCATAGATCAAATCAATAATCTAAAGAGAAATTAGAAATTATTTTGCACTGAATGAAAGTGAAAACAAACATCTAAAACTTTGTGAGATTTATGGAAGTAGCACTAAAGGAGAAATTTATAGCACTAAAGCCCATATTACAAAAGAAAAAAGATCTCACACCAATGACCTTAGCTTTTACTTTAAGAAACTAAAAAAAAGTAAATTAAACCTGAAATAAGCAAAAGAAGGTAAATAACAAAGATCAGAGCAGAAATCAAAGAAATTTTTAAAAAGCAAAAACAGAAAAACCATAGACAAAATCAATGAAACTAAAAGCAGGTACTTTGAAAAGATTAACAAAATTGATAAATCTCTAACTAAACTGATCAGGAAAAAAGAGTGAGGGCACACATTATCAATATCAGGAATAAGAGAGATATCAATATAGATTCTACAAATATTAAAAGGATAGTAAAAGAATATTATGGACAACTGTAAGCCAATAAATTCAACAATCTAGACAAAATGGACAGACCCATGAAAGACACAAACTACTAAAGCCCATTCAAGAAGAAATGGATAACCTAAAAATATGTATATCTATTAAAGAAATTGAATTTTTCATAAAAAAACCTTCCCACACACAAAACTTCAGATGCAGATGGCTTTACTGGTGAATACCACCAACCCTTTAAGGAGGAAATCTAGTTCTACACAAATTCTTCTTAAAAAAATTGAAGAAGATGAAATTCTTTTCAACTCATTCTACGAGCCCTAATACCAGGATCATACACATGATGAAAAAAGAAATCTACAAACCAATATCCCTCCTGAACATAGATGCAAAATGCTAAACAGAATTTAGCAAATCAAATCAAACAGTACTTTAAAAAGATCAAACATCAGGACTGACTTGGGTTTATCCCAGGAATTCAAAGTTGTTTTATATTAAAAAATAAATTGATATAATTTACCATGTTAACACAAACTTAAAAAGAAAACCATATGATCATCTCAATAGACACACAAAAAAAAGCCTTTGACAAAATTCAACATCCATTCCTGATAAAAACTCTCAGCAAACTAGGAACAAATGGAGACATCTTCAAACTAATAAACAGCATCTATAAAACCTGTACACCTAGCATCCTACTTAAAGGTAAAAACGGAAAGCTTTCCCCTAACATTGAAAAAAGGCAAGGATGTCTGGTCTCACCACTTCTATTAAAAGTTTAACTGGATGTATTAGCCAGTGAAATAAAGCAAGAAAAAGAAATTAAAGGCATCCAGATTGGAAAGAAAGAAGTAAAACTTATTATTTGCAGACAATATGATCATCTACACAGAGTATCCTAAAGAATCTACCAAAAAAGCTACTAGAACCCACAATTAGTTTAGCAAGCTTGTAGGATACAAGATTAATATATATAAAAAATCAATTCCACTTCTATTTACTAGCAATGAACAAGTGAAAATCAAAAATACTAAGATAATATCATTTACAATAACATAAAAATATAAAATATTTAGGGATAAATCTGACAACAACAGGAGAATCCTGTATACTAGAAATTGTAAAACATCACTGAGTCTAATTAAAGAAAATCTGAATAAATGAAGACTTAGCCTTTGGAAGGCTCAATATGGTTAAGATATCAATTCTTCCCAATTTGAACTGTAGATTTAATACAATTCCAGTAGCCTTTTTGTAGAATTTGGCAGGCTAGTTACAACATTCATATGGAAATGCAAAGGACCTACAGTAGCCAAAACAATTTTGAAAGAAAAAAATTGGAGATCTGATGCTACCTGATTTCAACACTTATTATAAAGCTACAGTAATCAATACAATGTGGTATTAGTGTAAAGATTGACAAAGAAGTCATTGGAACAGAGTAGAGTCCAGAAATAGGACCATGAATACATATACGGATAATTGATTTTTTACAAAGGCAATTCTGAGAAGAAAGGATATTGTCTTCAACAAATGCTGCTAGGATATGGGAGACAAAAAGTAAAGTCTTGAATTCATAGAAAGTTTCACAAGGCATGTCTGATTTGGTAGGTTGGGCTATATAAAAATTTAGAACTTGCATATAGAAAAAACCTAAACAAACTAAAAGATATGCAAAAAAATCTTCTGAAGAGAGCTGTATCTATAGGAATACCAACAAAGGATTTAATTTTATAATCTATCAAGAGTTACTTCAAATTAATAACTAAAAGATAAAAAACATTAATAGGCAAATCACGGAAAAAAACATAAATGGCCAATAAACCTATAAAAAGTTCAACATCATTAATAATTAAAGAAATACAAATTATTTTCTCACAATCTTATTATTTAAACTATAAAAGGTTGACAATAGTCCCCCAAATCCAGGCCAGTTCTTCAATATGCTTTTGGGAATGAGGTGTCCCTTCTCTAGAAACAGAAACTGAAACAAAACATATTCTGCTTGTATCTGTCTATACAACGTTGAGAAAAGAATATCAATGCACTGGATTTCCATGCTTAATTCTAGGCAATAACAGAGATAAACAAGATACTTCTTAAATCCTTTTTAGCTCTAATACATCATCTCAGATTTACTTAAAGGTGTATTTTCTCTTAAGGGAAGACACTTCGCCTTTCTGGAGTGGCCACTTAGTGACAAATGCTATGCTATGGACCTTGCATTAGTTATTTCATTTACTCTCTACCACAACACTGCAAAGTTTCTACAGATGAGAAAACTGAATACCCTAAGTAACCAGCAATATACTTCAGTATTCATGTTCTTTCCACTGCATTCTAAACAATCAATAAGTTTTTCTCCGGTGGTGGGCAAATCGGAGTATGGAAAAGGCCCAAAAGAACACTCAGTGGATCAAAATTATAATAATCAGTAGAAGTTCCACATGAAAGGCTGAAAACAACTCTAGTGTTGCACGTTTCTGTGATAAGCCCTGATATTTATGATATAATTTAGTATGTCAATTTTAAAGTGAGATGAATGCTGGTGTTGGAGACGGAAAGAGCTGGTCTCAAATCCCAGCTCTGCTACTTACCGGTGGTGAATTTGGGCAAGAACTTGATTATCCACACTAAACTCTGACTTCACAGTGTTCCTACTGTATGCTAGTTATAATTCTATAGTTACAGTAACCATCATTTGACTTGTTTTGGGATTAGTTTATGTGACTGTATTTTCAACCAATAGATCGTGAGCTGCTATAAGACAAATACTTTGTATCACTGACAGCACCCAAGAAGTTACTTATACATAAGAGTTTTACCCACACATATGTATTGGATGAATATTTTATTATAAACCAAAACAAGATAGTTTGGCAATACTAAGAGTTGGCAAAGATATGGGAAGGCAATCTGGTCAGGAGAACAATTTGCCAGTGATTATGAAAAGAACTGCTATAAAGAATAAGATTCAAATGTCTCTGCTACATGCTTTTCACATCCTACTCTGTGCCTCCACAACCCAGTACCTTGATCCCTTGACTTTTTTTTCAATCCCTTGAATTGAGAAAAAACTACTTAAGAACAGGAACCACGTTTTATAATCCTCTGAATCCCCAGAAATAGTAAGATGCTCGATAGATGACAGTGGAAGTGAACTGAATGGTAACTTTGAGAAGCAAGGGATCATGGCATGCAGAATATTCACTTCAAGAGGTAAAGTTACAGTCTTAATTTATTTTCTATTGCAATTCCTATGCAAGAAGGGAAATTCTATGCCAAAGATTGAAAAAAAAGCACATCATAAATCATGGCTCAGTCCATCTGAGTGCTGTTTTAATTTTAGCACAGAATGTGTTGAACTTTAGTGTTCCTGATTCACATGTCTCTAATGCAAATACATCAAACTTTCAATTATTCAAGAGTGAATTATCAAATTTGTAGATTAGCTAGGCTTTTTCCTTCTTCTACTCCCTCTAGCTACATAGACCTTTGGGCGCCTTCTCCTTCTTCCTTGTGCATGAATGGCAGTGGGATTAACTCATTATGAATAAAGGAAACATCTGTGTTGCTTAAATGGCGGTGAGGAACTCATAGAAATTCAGTACCACCTGTATGTAGTTCTATTACTGGTCATAAATTGTATTGAAATAAAACTGTCACGGTATTTACAATTCAAAGGATATATCTTGAAGTAGTTCATCAGAGAACAATCTTTCCTCATGTTAACCAAAGAACTAACTAAATGAAGCATTTCATTTACAATAATAAAAAAATGTTATATTGATTCAAATCACTGGCAGTGTCTACCAACACATGACAGAAAGAGGATGTAGACATAACTGAAAGATTTGGTCAGTCACTCTAATCCCTGCTTGACTATGCCTTTCATTTTCATGACAGGAAATCTACTATTGGGCCCCTATCACTTAGGGGGTCAGTTAACCAAATGTTTTGGTTCTATTCAAATCCTTTGCTTTGGTCCAGTTGTAATCATCTCATAAAAGTAAGAAAAAGCAATCCTGTTTATAAATTATGAGCATTTTCAATCCTGGTAAATGTAATTTTTTAATTTCTTACATTTTTCTATAACTGTTAATATTAATACTTCATGTAGGTGTGAATATAAACTTTTATTCACACAAACAAAACTCCCAGTTGAATGTCAACACCCTTACAGGACAAAAAGACATGTACAAGGGAAACAATGTGTAAAGATTTAATGAGTGTATGTCATCTAGTGAATGTATATGCCTACATATACAATGATGCATCACTTAACAAAGGGGCACGTTCTGAGAAATGCCTTGTTAGATGACTTCATTGTTGTGCAAACATTATAGAATGTACTTATACAAACCTAGAAGGTATAGCCTACTACACATCTAGGTTATATAGTATAGCCTATTACTCCTAGGCTACAAACCTATACAACATGTTACTATACTGAATACTGTAGACAACTGTATTAATAATACAGCGATAAGTATTTGTGTATCTAAACATAGAAAAGGTACAGTAAAAATACAGTATTATCATCTTATGGGACCATTGTCCTACATGCAGTCCATCATTGACTGGAATGAAGAATGAGAAAAAAAAATCAAAGTAATTGAATGGTGGGCTTCAGAGCTACCACATACAGCTGAGTGGACCGTCGCCTGCACAATTTCAGGAATAGCAGTCACTCTGACTACAAGGTGGGTGGAAATCCCTGGAGTTGTACATTATGGCAGTCTTGCTGGACTTCTATTCTTTGGGATTTAAACATTTTTGGTTTATAAAAAGGACTACAGGTCAGGCACGATGGCTCACACCTATAATCTTGGCACTTTGGGAGGCCGAGTCAGGAGACCATTTGAAGTCAGGAGTTTGAGACCAGCCTCAGCAACATAGTGAGATCCTGTCTCTACAAAAAATAATTTAAAAAAAATTCGCTGGGTGTGATGGTGCCCGCCCATAGTCCCAGCTACTCTGGAAGCTGAGGCAGGAGGATCACTTGAGCCAGGCGTTCAAGGCTGCAGTGAGCTATGATTGGGCCACTGCACTCCAGCCTGGGAGACAGAGCAAGACCCTGTTTCCAAAAACAAAAGGATTAGACTTTGGCCACAGCCTCAGATCACACCTCATAATCTCCTAGCATGCTTTGAAGTGATTTGTTCCTCACAGGGGGATGGGGGAAGGAGAAAGAAAAGTAGAAAGGATAGGAAAATGTATCTATACAAAAGTAATTAAAAAATAACAACAGCTAATATTTTTTGAACCATTACCAGGTATGGTTCATAGCACTTCATACACATTAACTCTTTTAATCCTTATAACCATCCTAGTGGTAGGTACTATTATCATCCACATTTCAAAACAAGAGAATTGAGGCCCCAAGATGTTTATTTTTTAATTTTTTCCAAGACATTAAATAACCAGCCAGAGGCCTCCCAACGGTAAGTGGGAAAGGTGTGAAGTGGGAAAGTGAGACTTGATAGACTCCTCCCTCTCCTTTGCAAACTGTGACTGTCAGTTGAAGATCAATTGGAGGCTCCTCTCATTTAAATCTTAAATAATTATTTTTATGGGTCTTACAAAGACACTCTGTCTTTAATCATAAATTCAGATTTAAGAATGAGGAAAAAAATAAGTTCCAAATATAATTCCTGATAAAATAATAATTCTTCAAAATAAGCCCCCAAATTAAAATATAAAATGCCTAGGATTACATTTACATTTAGCACAAATGCTAAAGGGATAAAGACTAATTCTTAACTGATTAGCTAGCAATTTGTGGAAACTTCTAGCTTTTAGAATGAGTAAACAGAAATATCAGGAGATAAGGAAACATCACAGAGGCACAGACTTAAAAAAAAAATAAAAAAGAGCAGTGAATAAACATAGGGAGAAGCAGTCACAAGAGCTTCTGCAACTAGAAGAAATGGGAGTTGGGTGAGGGGCACAGTTACTAACACACAGCACAAGAGACCTAAAATACTTCCAAAGTGAGTTCATCAGCCTTTGTATATTTAATTGATTCCGTGTTTCATAACTCTTGAATATCAGAATTTCTGCATATCCAATTTATTACGTAGAATCATATTTGTGCTGAAATGACATCAACTTTGTATAAAATTTTAGTTTGAAAAGCCAAATTAATGAAATTATGGCTTCAAATACAACAAGAAATTAAATTATTTTTGTGTATTTGCTCCCACTGCCCACCCTAATGCCGCTGTGTTAAAATAAATTATTTGAGGAAATGAAATATTTAGAGCTACAAAGGAACATTTTAAAGGCAAAGATAAAATAGCATATGTAATATGACCACTATTAAAGCTCTGGCCTACAGACTGCCGGCAAATAGTCTATTCTCTAGCTTGTCAAAACAACCCATTCTCTGAGCATGTTCAGAGGTCTTCATTTATACCAGAATGTCAGGAGTTGCAGAAACAAAAACATTTTGCAAATGATTTGCATTGTACATTGTTTTATGAAATATCTAATCAAATGGGAGCAACCTGTCAAAGTCAAGAAATGTTACTTGTCTACAATGGGTAGGATGCAGACCTGGCCACCTACTCACCAGCTGCTGGAAAATGAATTTAAAGTAAGTTGGTCATTTGTCCCAGGACAATGTACAATGGCCAAATATTTCATCCCAATTTGTCAGCCCTGCTCCATTCCAGTGAATTCCATCAATCCAAGGCCAGTCACTCCATTTATTCTCTCCAGAACAATAAGCTTAACCCCATAGGTTTATTTGTTTAAGTCATCGGGTGAATTCTTTTAAATTATGCCTTGTTTCTAGGACCACTTGCATTTTGCATTCATGTAAGCTTCTGCTGCAGCTGCTTGAGAAGAAAAGGAAAGGAGGCTCTTGCAGAGCAGTGAGAAGAGAATACATTTTTAAACTTTCCTTTCTTTTTCCTAAAATTAGCACCTGGCATATGGAATATTCAGCAGGTGGCGAGGCAGGGACAGGATTACTGTTTTTCATACCTGCCACTGAGATGTTTGACATTTTGACTTGCTGAGGAACAAGATATTTTAGGCCATCACTGTGACTGTGTGTGTGAGTGTATGCACATATGCACATGCATGTTCACGTGCTTGTGGGCATGCTGAGGAATGTCCCAAAGAGGTCTCTTAGAGGAGAGACTATAAGAGACAGAAGCTACTAACAAAGTTATACAATTAAGACAAATTAAATATTAGAGAAGGGAGTGTGTTTTCCTTTGTTCCATAATGTTGAAGTTGAATAATTTGAATTCCACAGAATTAGAGAATAGGGAATTACTTTGTAACTTAAAGAACTCTGGGAATTATACTTTATAATATGATAGGAATATTCCCTGAGTATTATTTGAAGACCCAAATATAAAGTTCACTGAGAAAGCTTTTCCCAATTGTGAAAAGCACCTAATGAATCAGAATTTCACAAACATTTATAAACATAAACAGTGTCATGTACTATTCTAGGCAATAGAGCTTTAAAGAATAAAAGTGGAGTTTCAAATGTGAAAGATACTTAGAGAGCATAATAAACTAACTTTGGAGATGGGCAATGAGGGAGATAGAAGAATCTCAGATAATCCCTAAATATCTGGCTTGATGACTCAGTGAATGGTAGAATCATTAAATATGTCTGACAAGAGACTACTACTTACCTAACATTCATTTTACCCATTTTCTTATGTAACTGACCTATATATTATAGTATAAAAGTTAGCAACATGCCCAGCTAAAAACCGTATTTCCCTGTCTCCAATGCAGATAGGACTGTCTAATAAGACATAAGCAGACATCTTTGGGTAGGGCATCCATGAAAGCTCTCTAAAGTACGTTGAATATCAGGGTGACAGCACCTTTTCTTTACCTTTCTTCTTTTGCTTGGAATGTGATGGTTAGAGCACCAGCAGCCAGTTTGTGGCTTCATGCTAAAGATTATAGAACAAAGACTAGAAAATGCCTGGATGCCTGATAATTAGTGAGTCATCATACTAGCCCTGGGTTGACTAATCCTCAAGTTTTATTTTGATAGAAAAATAAATACTTTGTTTAAGCTACTGTTATTTCAGGTCTCTGTTACTACCCATCAAAACTAATGCTAATTGATACTCCAGGATAGAGAATCAAGTTGCTTGGGAATTTTTGGTGTAGGAGAGTTAGGATGAAGTTCAGTTTTGGATTAATTGCATACAAAGTGCTGGTGGAATGCCCAGAAGTCACCTGGAAACACAAGCTATGATATCGATACAGATTTTGGATTGATCCAAGCGGGAGGCTAATGTCTACAGCTTATCATCTCCAGTCTATGCTTCTTCATTTTCTTCAGATCATGGCTATGGTAAGGACATTCTATTTTTCATTTCCAAGTATTTAACTTGCACTTTGTCCTGAATGCAGGGAATGCAGGCATTGCAGAACCAAAACCATCTTGCACGTGAGAGTGCAAGATGAACTGTGCACAGTGATCTTAATAATCAAAGGAATGATTATTATTGTTCTGTGGCCTTTAAATTTTTTTGTCAAAACATTACAACTCAGCCAGGTGTGGTGGCTGTAGTCCCAGCTATCTGGGAGGCTGAGGTGGGAGGATCACTTGAGCCCAAGGGGTTGGAGGCTGCAGTGAGCTATGATTGCACTATGATTGTACCACTGCACTCCAGCCTGGGTGACAGAGATCCCCATCTCTGAAAAAGACAAACAAATGAAAAATTACAACTCTCTTACTGTTTGTTTTAAATGTACAGAGAAATGGAAAAAGACAGTAAAGCTATTATTTATTTAGTATACAGTAGTCCAAGACCCTGAGTGGATCCCCAAAACTCAGATACTACCAAACCCTATATGTACTATGTTTTTTTCTACACATACGTACCTACGATAAAGTTTAATTTATAGATCAGGCGCAGTAAGAGATTAACAACAACTAATGATAAAATAGAACAATTATGACAATATACTGTAATAAAAGTTATACAAATGTAATCTACAAAATATCCTATTGTTCTATATTCACCCTTCTGGTGATAATATCAGATGATAAAATGCCTACATGACAAGATGAAGTGAGGTGAATGATGTTAAGCGTTGTGATGTAGCATTAGGCTACTCTTGACATTCTGATGATGTGTCAGAAGGAGGATCATTTGCTTAGGGTGATCCTGGGTCATTGAGCCATGACAATTTGAATGATTTGCTGTCAGGAGCAGATAATATCGATGCCTACGTGGGTATACAGCATGGATACGCTGGAAAAAGAGATGATTCACCTCCTGAGTGGGAGGGACAATGAGAGATTCCATCATGCTACTCAGGACAACATGTAATTGAAAACTCATGAATCCTGTATTTCTGGAATTTTCTATTTAATATTTTCCGACCACGGTTGATCATGGGTAACTGAAACCATGGAAGAAACCGTATAAAAGGCGGACTTCTGTACTGGAATTTAAGGCATTAGAAACATTGAGAATTAAATGTCTTATTTTTTTTGTAAAACATGCAACGAGAGTAGTTTTAACACTGCTTGCCTTCTTCTCATTGTATAACTTACTATATGGAGTGAGCATTTTTTGTATGCCCTAGTGAATTGTCATACTCCTTCCCAAGTTTGGATAAGCTTCCAATATTTTACCCTCTGCACATTCATGTTGAGAAATATCTCTAAGAGTTCCTTTAATGTGGAGTTTTTTGCTGGTGTTACTTTTTCTGGAACATCTTCATCCTTTTTGTTGCAACCACTTTCCTTCTTAAAGTTCACCTTCGCTAAGTTCCTCTGGTACGTATCTAGAGTCTCTCAAATGATGGCAGTGTTAACATTCCCACTGTCAGCTATTTCTTACATAACTCCATTTATGTTTGATTTGAATTTTACTTTCAGCAGTATCACTTTCGGTTATTTCTTGCACTTTCATATCTGTTGGCTAAGTCCCTCTTTTGATTTTCCATTTTGTAAAATGTCAAGTGGATTTATCACTGGGAGACAAGATAGCAACACAACTACCCATTTATTTTTAAAGGTTCAGTTTTTTAATAATTCCTACTAGTTCTTTTCTTTTTTTCTTCCTAAAATTTTATTGGGGGAAAACTACAAAACATTTACAGTACAATGTTTACAGTCACAATTTGTAGTGAGCTGATTTCCCAAAATATATTACCACTCAAGTTGACTTATGTGTGGAGGGGTGGGATATGCTTGAAAAGTAGTTGGGGAGCGGAATTAGGGGTCTCAATAGGGGAAAGGAATTCCTCAAAAACTGATTCATGTGATTAACTGTACACCTCGGTAAATTCACTGAAAATCATTTATCTGTACACTTAAAATGGAGTGTTGGTTGTACGTAGGTTTTTGAATGTAACAAGACAACTACCCATTTTTGCTGTCTCTAC
>CAUYMX010017816.1:0-31384 GCA_963573855.1 Lepilemur septentrionalis
AACTATGTCCTTACTGATTTTCCACATGCTGGAGCTGTCCATTTCTGATACATGGTGTTGAAGTTTCCTTCTATAATAGTGAGTTTATCTATTTTCCCTTGTAGTTCTATCAATTTCTTTTCCCTGGTGCCTTGATGCTCAGTTTTTAGGTACATATATATTAAGAAGTATATGCTGTAGAATGGAATCCTTTATTACTATGTAATGCATCTCTTTATCACTAATAATTTTCCTTGATTTGAAATTTGTTTTGTACAAAATTAATACAGCTAATCCAATTTTCTTTCAAAATAAATAATAAAAAAATAAAAATGTGAAAAAAAAAAGATACAATATTTTTTGCTAGAGAAATCAAAAAGATCAAGTTGCCATTTACCAAGACCTATTTTGCTATTTAAAAAAGAAAGGAAAGTTTAGGTGACTGTTAGAAAAACTGCTGAAGCTTTTGAAAGCATTTCCACCTGAAGTGAATGATAGCAATAATACCCACCACAGAAATACTCCACCTAGGTGATAAGATAAATGTCTAGCACTTGAGTTCCTTAGAGCAAGACATTCTATAAATGCAAACTGGAATTATTAGCTTGATATTACATTTATGACAAGGGACTTAGAACAAATGTTCTGTCTAGGTACTTTTTTGATGTGAATGTTGTGCTAAGAAACAGAAGAGCAGACCTAAAGGGTCACTAGAAGATTCAAATACCATGCAAGTCTCAGTAAGAAAAAAACGTATTTCATCAATATTATTGTTTTCAGCATTTTGGCACTATTTCAACATTACTGAATTTTATGATCTTTCACATAAACCTTCTAAATGTTAATTCACATTATTGAAATACCCTTTTCTTACTTTGTTTCTATTTTTTAATTCATAATAAAATATTTTTTTCTTTATTGCCTCATGTGGCAATACAACATAATTGCTTTCAGACCTACTCCAAGATCCATTTACAGAGTTATCTCTTTTAACATAAAATAATTCTTAGATATAACTTTCTGTCAGATTTATCAAGCTGATGCTATTGAAAGTAAAATTTCTTTAGAAAAAATTTGTTTTGAATTTTGGGCAAATCCAGTGAAACTTGCTTGATTATATCTTGATAATGGACACATCAACTATAAGAACAAATGGATAAACATTGCAACTGTTTCTGCTTTGCTTCAGTTTAGTACAAAAATATCCCAAACATTTCATTCCTCCGTGTAAAAATATAAATACACATTATGTATTCTGAAGTGTGCTAGGACATGCAGATGTCCAATTTCATTGCCAGATGTTAATATTTCACTTACTAACTGTGTGAATTGGACAAAGAACAACACTAATACTGTTCCCTCATCTTTAAAATAGAAATAAGTCTGGTACTTACATCATTAAATTACTGTTAAAATTGAATGTGTTGTTTAATTACTTCTTTTAAATAGGTGGTTGGTAATACACATTAAAAAGCCTTCATGATCTTGTCCTTATTATCCTGTCTATTCTAGTAATATAATACTATATGAAGAGTTCAAAATATGGCACCATTGTATATATCTATGAGGCAGCACATGGTGCTCTACTTATATTGCCTCCTTACCCTTCCCTCCCCTACTCTGTTGACCTGGTAAAGCCATGCTTCATCTTCAAGATACAAATTACCCATTATCTCCTAAGGGAAACCATTCTATATTTTCCAGATAGAGGTGACTGTTCTATATTACATAGTTATTTATTTAACAAATATTTATAGAATGTCCATCAGTATCCAATATTTTAGAATTTATCTAATGTTTTAGAATTCATCTATTCTAGAATTTATCTTAAAAATACAGTTGTTAATATTTTGATCTTCTTTACTACCTTTTTATAATCAGGCCCAAGCCCAGTTTGTTAAATTAATAAAAACAAGACTGAAATCCCTCCATTTCCATTCATTTCTGTTTTTGTGGCACTAAATTTTTCTTCAGTTGATTTACAGTAGCTCTTATTCAAAAGATTAAAACTGGGTACTACGATGACATTCATTACAAAGAAAATCACATTTCAGTGCTAGAAAAGATATACTATGAGCTATTCTCCAAGAAGATATAAGATGAATATTTAAAAAAAAAAAAGGAATAACTTTGCTATATGGAATATAAACAGGACTGCTCAAAAGAACTCTAGGAGTGAAAAACTTATTGGAAAAAGCATGCTATTCAACCTAATAAAGCTTAGTACATCTGACAAAGCCTTAACCTAATATAACAGATGACTTTTCCAATACCAATCAGAAAGCTCAAGTCCTGATGAGTTCTTAAAGCTTGTTTCTGGGTTGGCATGAAGCTACCTTCTACTCCCCTGGCTCCTTTTTCAGCTCTGCCTAGAGTAGTTCTGGTACCAGAACCACAGAAGGTATAATATCACCAAGAATTAGATGGAAGTGACCTTACTATAATATCCACATACGGATGACAATAATAGCAAAAATAACAATGATAAAACCATCAAGAAAAAAAAATAATAGCTATCAATCATTGAATGTTTACTATATGCCAGGAACTAGCCCATCTGGAGGAAAAATAGCCCAAAGTTGCACCACAACTGGTGTTCTTTCTCCACAATATGCCAATGCTTTCTTCCACTGCTGTCTGCTTCTCCCTAAAAGTATGGATACATTCTTATATCCCTACTATCTACTCTATTCATTAATATGTTCATTGAATGATCAATGACATATTGATTTTTTTCATCTATTTCCTATCAACAATACTGTCCATTCTTCCCAAATAATTTTCACAATATCTGAAAAATCCTTAATCCTATTCTTTCTATACCCACAGTTCCCACTTTTACTGATGCCTCTAACTAACCTGTGGGTTCCAAATTAATATTCTAACATTAGCCACTGATCTTAAAACATTACTTTTATGATGGTAATGTCTTAGTCAAAATCATCAAAGAGTTTACTGCCTTAAGAAAAGCCACTAACATGTATTTAATTTTTTTCACAACATGAATTCAGTCTCTTTTCTGCATACTTTCCTCACCAACCTTTTTTTCCAAATATTTTCTTCCATTGCTTGTGGAGATGAATCCCTCACCTAACCTGAATTATCTATTCATATTTTGCCTCCCAAATATATTATGTATATTACACATTCAAACTGTTTTTCTCCTTACTGAACCCGTTGATCCTCTTCTTTTTATCCACCCTTTTAAATCCTCCCCTATTAAACCAAGAAATGGCTACAGCCTAGTGATGACAGAAAAGTTATTCCAAAAAGTACAAGAAAAACAGCAACAAGATTAAACTTTCTTAGGCAGTGCTGTGGAGGGAAATTATTTGCATAGAATACTTCCTAATTTGTAGTTTAATAAGCTGCTGACTTTAAAGCCAGAAAGTATCTCTGAAAAAAATAAGTCATATAGACATAGACATAGACATAGAGATAAAAAGAGAGAAAAATAGATAAAGAGGTAGAAATATAGATTTAAATTTTCAAAAACATAAGAGAGGCAATTTAAACGAAAGCACAAGAAAACCTAAAAACACACTATAGAAACACTATGAACCAACAGATAATAAGTCAAACCACAAATACTGCCCATGTTCTTTTTCCTGCTCAGGGAGAAAAAAATGGAAGGAATCCAAAGTAACCAACTGTAATTACTTAATATACCATGGAAACAAACTAAAACACCAAATCTGTATACGTTTTGTCTCTTACAGAAAAAGGAAGACTGAGAGAGTTTATGACAAGGGTCTACTTAAGCACTGAGGGCATATATCATCCTAGATTTATTTACTGAATACTAAAATTAATAGTATATGACATTAGAAAAAAAGTCACATTTAAGATAAGTAAATATATCATCACTTTACCCAGTTTTTTTCTGTAATTTATTACTAAAAGGTTTCATATTCTTCAAAGAAATCCAAGCTAAATGCTTCATCATCTGAACTATGAGTCATTCCTCATACTTACATAAAAATAAAATAATAGAAAAGTGCCATTTAGTGAGTATTTACCATGTGTTAAGCCTTATATTATACCCTTTTGAAATTCATTAGTTCATGTAACCCTCAAAATAATTTAATTAGATTGCTATAATTATCAGTGTTTCTATTTAACAGCTAGCTGGTAGAGGAGAAGAATCTTAAACAAGGTCAAGTTAGTAAATGAAGCAACATGATTTGGGTCCAGGCAATCTGTATCTGAGGTGGAGCTGATTACATTACACCCTACTGCCTCACACGACTTAACTGTATTCCTTTTAACATATTCCCTAAAAATAAAACACCATTTTCTAAGTCATTAAAACTTGACATATACCACTGTGCTTCTTAGGACTTTTTGGTTGTCTGTATCTCAAATCTGCTTTAGATAGTTTAAGCCAAAAAGGGAGACCATAATCAGATACAATAGTACTTCACAAAACAATGTGACAAAACTCTCCCCATGAAAAGCCATGAGAAACCCAGGCAGCTTCTTTCTCTACATCTGCTTCTTTCTTCTCCCTCTTCAAACCAGCATTTTCTGTTTTTCAGTACATTTGGCAATTGGAAAACGGCCACCATGCAGCACCAAGCTTTCGGGTTTTTGTTTGTTTATTTGTTTGTTTCTTTTTTTTTCCATCCCCTGTTCAAATAGCCCAGAATGAAAGAGGATCTCTTGTCCCAGAAATCTAGGAAAGACTCTGATTTTCCCAGTTTGGCTCAGTTTTCTCAATCAAACTCTAGTGGCTAGAAGCAGGGTGAGAGTCAGGTGGTACAAACAAATCTTTAAGGGCCACCTATAAACCTGTGGATTTGTGGTGAAGATACTGTCAAGAGTATTATACATCACAGTCAAATTTATCGCAGAATTTATCATAAATATTTGTATCATGTAGAAATGATCTTGCAACTAAGGGACATAATAAATACAGGTAACCCAGTCCTGAGAGGTTGTATCTGAGGGAATCATAAAATGCCACCCCAAAATATGCCACCTTGGTGTAAGTACTATTTTGAAGTGAAAATAATTAAGAAGCAGCAACAGCAAATGGTAAAAGTGAAAGAGCTCTTGGTCTCCTCCTATCTGCTTAAAAGCAGACATAATTTTCCTTTTGTGAAGGTATTCCCCTCCCTTCTCCCATACCAGGAGGAGAACAACCCTTATCGCTGGATACAGAAAGTCAGCACCAAGATGGATCTGCAAACAAACCTTACTAAAATAACCCTTATCTTCCATTAGTATCCCCATATATTTGTTTTCCCACAAGTTATCATCCCTAGAAGCCCAAACCCCTTTTCCTTTGTCTTATCATTTCTCCACAAGTTATCTCCCTTTATTAAAATAATATAGAAGCCCTTGGATTTAACTGCTTTTTTGGGTCCTCTTTTCTTTTCTGTGAAGGCCTTGTTCACATATAAACTAAAATATTAACATCAAATAAAACCTGTATGCCTTTTCTCCTGTTACTCTACTCTGTCTTTTGCCAGTTTAATTCACATGCCCCAGCTACTGAACATAACACATTAAAGAGAAAATGTTTTCCTCCCCTACACACACTACACATATATGTGATATATACATAGTTATTGATATTTGGAGCAACATCTTCAAATATTGATGCTGAAATTTTAACCACTGATTCAATCTATAAATGTTGAACAAATATTAACATTAGGATTAGTCATATGAAAAGTTCTGGGGAACAGGTTAGCAAAATGTAAATCGATATTAAAAATTCTGAGAGAAAAAAGAAAATATTTCATTCTGTCAGAATAAAGACTACTGAATCAAATCACAACCATGCAAATAGGGTATAACACAAATTTTTACTAAAGCAACTCACGATAGTTAACTCTAAAAATATCCAGGTTTAAAGAAAACAAAAATTGCAATGCTGTTAGGATGTGCTGATCTTGAATAGGTTATATAAAAATACAAATATTTCAAATTTCACAAATTTCGATAATGGAGGGCTATGACAGCAGAGTTCCACATTTCTGTTCATATTCAATTTTAAGTGCATGACTGCTGGAAGATCTTTTTCATGCTATTTCTCTATGGTCCCTGATATTCAGAGTAGTGCATGCAATATTAATGTTCTCAGTTTTGTGAGTATACAGCATACACCACATCCTCACCAAAAGACAAGCTCCTCAATTCCTAATCATTTCAATAGGCTCTAATGTAATATTTCCTACATTGGAAATCACTGCACTTTATTTAAGGAAATCAGTCCGGCCAAGTGAGCTCTGTGGAGTGCAGACTGCACAGACGTCAGTTCAAAGGATCAGATGTCAAAGTGCTCCCTCTAATGTCCCTTAATCATCACTCCGATTAGTGCTTGAATAGGACTGTGATTAAAAACGCTGCCGCCTTTGTCTACCTATTCAGGCGTTTCACATTCTACGTGGGTTCCACCGATTAGTGTTTGAATAGGGGAGCGATTAGAAAGACAGCTGCCATTGTATGCCCATTCGGAAAACAGCAAAACTCACGTATTTATTTGCTATGAGCACCAAATAAATGTTTTGCAAAGGTAAAATATACCATTAGGCTCTAAAGACAATTTAGCTGATTTCTTTTGTTCAGAGCACTCTATTTTCCCATATGCAAAGATATTTCTTATTTGCAAATACAGTAATATGCTTCATTAATATCTTTTAAAATGTACATATTCTGTTTTTATAGACATAGTCTTAACACACATCTGCTTTATTATATAGTACTTATTGACCTACAATACATCATACAATTCCAGTTTAATATTTGTGATTATGCAAAGAATTTCTGTGTAAACAAATCAAATAAACTGGGTTCCAGATCTTCTGGATCCCTTCTCAATATTCTTTTACTAATATGTAGTCTATAAGAACAACTTCTTCTCCCAAGAGAAACTTCCTTGTCAGACACTGAGAGTAAATATTTCACTCTCTAGCCATTCTAAGAGAGGAGCACATTTCAGGTTAGCAGTTACTACCCCTGCAGGAGCTTAAGCAAGAGAGCCTTAACCAGAGTGGAATTCCCCATGACAATACAGAGCTCTAGCCTATGATGAAAATTGGTCAGAACTAAGGCATCAGGTTGAGGCTTTTTACAGGAGGGAAACATGTAGAAAAAAAAAAATCACAGGAAAAGAATTCATTCCAACTTTATGCATATGAGGCAGTGCTTGAAAAATCTGGTGGCTCTCTTTTCTCTGTCTCTGACTGGCTGTCACTAAAGACATTTGTTACTAGGACATTTCTGAACAATAGAGAAAATGATCCATTTTCCACTGAAATCCTCAGCATTTTCCTGCTCATAACCCCTCCACGGTTTCTCCATATTTAATTACACTGTTCTTCTGTATCCTCTGGGATGATGGACCTACATATGTAGTAACAGAAACAGACCTGGGAGCATTCGACCCACCAGTATTAACAAGATAAGCAATAATACTTATAGAAGGTTACATATATGCCAAGCATTGTTTTAAGAAGAGTATGCATGTTGACTCATTTAGTCTATCAGGTAGATGCTATTACTATCTTCATTTACAAATGAGGAAATGAAGGCAGGAAGAGATTAAGAAATTTACTCAAGGTCACACAGATAATAAGTGGCAAAACCAGTAACTGAATCCAATTAGTTTATCTCCAGAGCTTACACTCCTAACCAACCTTTCTGCTGATAGTTCATCCCTTTAGGTTCTACTGTCTTCCCTCATAAAAAACCAACCTCAAAGATAAGAAAGCTATAAGGAAAAGTTGTCTTTCTTTTGCAAATAAAGCTAATTGAAATATACTTAGGGGAAAGTTTTTTCTAGTTTAACTTAAACCCTAACTAGATAATTATACTCCAATAACAATAAAGTTGGTCTAAAAAAACATAAAGAGCACCCTACTTAACCATGATAAAAATTTCATACTAGAGAAGAGCACAATAAAAGAGCTGATGGCTGACAATTACAAACGAGTTTAATTTGTATGTCACATGGATGTGCAGAAAGTTGGAGATCAGTCTGAAATAAATAATTAAAGTAAAGCATTTTTGTAACAGCCTCAGGAAATCAAGAGTTAATACTTTTCTTCTTTATGGTCAATTACCATTTTATGACATATTTCTGTCTGGAGAATAAATCTCTGACAATACTATTCTATGTGTGGAATGAAGCATCAAGAAAGCCCACACTTTCAAAGAGAGAACCTAATATATGTCAAAAACTCTATCATAGCATGTAGCAAACAAAGAGTGTGCCTTCTTAATGAGATAACATGCACCTCTCTTAATGAAATAACCAGACTATAAAACTATTCAAGAAATAGTTGTATCATTATCACTACTCTCTGTTGATCTCCTCAGCCTCATCTGTTGGTACTTTCCTTCATATGCTACAACTTTAGTCACACAGTATTGAAATTGTTTCTATACCTTAATTTCAACATGCTCCCTCAGCTGAGGTCTTTCAGATATAAGTTTGCTACTCAGGTAGAATCCCTCTCTTCTTTTTCTTCCCTTCTTTCATCTGCATTTTCAACTCAAATTCTGCTTCCTCAGAGAGGTCAACCATGAATCCTAAGACTAGGCAACATTACTTCAGCTATAATTCTCTCAGTTGGCTATCCTGACAAAATGTGACTGTAAATATGAGTTTAATGTCAGTACAAATGACTGCAAGTTGCCAGAGCAACATGAGTTTTTGTCCCTTTCCCCATCAATTATCACAGTGGCTGCCACATGTTAGATCTTCCATTAATATTTGGTAATAAATTTGTACAATTCAGATTCAAGTAAATATTTATACTATCTAAGCCTTAAAATAAGGTAAAATAATTTATCTTTAGTAGTGTTAAAGAAATACTGAAAAGTGTGATGCAATAAATTAATTCTTTAGGAAAGTAATTGCTGTAGAAAGTAACTTATTTCCAGCAACTGAATTAATGCCCAAAAACATTCAGGAGTTCTACTTCATATATAGACAATGGCAACTAATCAATGTCTTCATATTTTAATTGCTGTTTCAGGGTATACTTTGTACTCTTAAAGAAATCTATGTGGATGTTAGTAGATAAAACTTATTATGGAAAACATATTTTCAAATGAAAACCAAAATAAATTTTTATATATGTGTAGGCTGAATCTATAATTCACTTTTCTTCTTCAAGCTTCATATTTTCCATTGATAAAAAGGGGATAATAATCATAATAATTAGTAAAATAACAATAATTGTTCTCATCCACCAGCATGTAAGTTCCATAAGAGCAAAGGCCATTTGTACACAGTTATATTCTCAGCACCAAGAACAGTGTCTAACATATACTGAGAACTCAATAAATATTCCATTTAATCACTTATTATTTAATGAGCACTTATTATATGTCTGGCACTATTTCAGGAGCTGAGAATACATCTATGAACACAACAGGTCCTTACAGACCTTACATTCTAACGGGGAGAAAAAGACTAAACAAGTAAAATATGAAACAATAAGTTAGATGGCAATATGTTCCATGAAGAAAAACAAAGGAGGTAAAGGGAGTACATGCATGAAATAATATTTGCTTCACAGAGTTGTGGATCAATTAATTTAGCTATTGTACAGAGGTTAGCTAAATGTAGGCCTCCCTCATTGTCTTTATCATCGTTATCACTGTTACTATTTAAGATACTGTTACAGAGGACAGCATTGTCTCACTTAGTTGAATTCTGCATTAGATGCACTCCCTAAATCTTAGAACTTCAGAAAGAGCAAGTGAAATGTATTTGTATCTCTGGATAGAGATGGAAAGAATATATGAGAAATTGAATTATGAGACATATAATTTTAAATGAAGCATTTTTTATCAGATGTTCAAAAATGCTTTGTGTATAGTAAGTATATCATAAATATATAAGGAAGGAGGAATACAAGTATTTTACAGATCATGAACACTTACGCCACTTATGTTTATATCACTTACTTGCAAAAATGGGTGCACATAGGGTTTTCCTTAAATCAAGATGCCATAGGCAAACTAATCTCTCTATTCAAACGTCTACCAATTTTGAGTTAAATTAATTTTGTGGTAGGTAAATGACAATATATTTCAGAACTCTTAAAAATGATGTGATTCAGACTCGCAGGAGATTTCCATTTTATTTTGGAAATAGCAAGAGAGAATAATCATAAACTAAGTTGAATCGCAATCTTGCAGTTACTAGAACTATTGTCCATATGTGTCTTTTTATTTTCAATAGCTTGCCTTTTCAAATATTTCCAGTGCTTTGAAAAACTATCACACCTATCAATAACATCAATGAAAATTGGTGAATATTTACTGTAATCAAAATATTCTCTGCCCTTTCTTCATATATGCTTTATTTCATAGAGCCAAAAACAACACGGATTATAAGATGTGATAGTTTTATATACCACTAAGAACAAAAAAAAATGCTGTTAATTAAACTGATACAATGCTTTCTAATAACATTAACTATAAGATGAATCTTAATTCCAGAGATGTGAAACTATGATAAAATATGTATCAGTGAAATGTAAATATAATAAGTTTCATAATGCATACCAATTCATGTTTCCTTGTATAAATGAAAATCAAATGGCAAAAAATATTAAATAAATATATCTTATACATATTTTTAAATAGTCTTTTTTTACTCTGTGTTTGTTATAATACAGTGCTGTTGATAACAGCATTTTTGGTGTCAGGACTGGCTCCAAGTTTTCCTGCCTGGATAACAAAATGATTATTGTGGCTATCAACATACTGGAGGCAAAGTAGGGTAGGAGTGGGTTTGAATAATTTAATTCTGGACATGGTAATATTGACAGACCAATACAATATCCAGGTGGAACTATCTTAACAAGCATTTTGATAAGAAGGAATCTTGTATAGAGATGTTCATTTATCTGTCAATAAGCACACAGATGGTCACTGAAACTACGAAGCGGAGCGGATGTAGTTATCAAGAGAGGCATAATTGAGACTGCCCAATATTCTCATTTTGAAATCTACAAATAGACTTCAAAGCTTCTACCAAAAATGCCTTCCCATAAGCAGTTTGTTACTATTTTAAAATAAATACTAAGCTGAGCATGACAGTGCACACTTGTCATCCCAGATATTCAGGATGCTAAGGCAGGAGGATCATTTGAGCCCAGAAGTTCAAGACCAGCCTGAGCAACACAGTGAGATCCCATTTCAAAATAACTAAATATTATAATTTATATATACATATATACTAGTTACATGTCAGAAGTCATACCATGGAAGACCCCACACCTCAACCTCAAAATTATAAGGTCTGCATATGTCTAAATGACCACAAGGCAAGTGTTTAGGCTCAGTATCCCTATTCTATTAATACTGAAAGTTTTATATTCTAACAGTGAGATTTCTAGGTAGTCACAATTCACAGTGTATTTTTCCCCTTTAGAATTTTTCCCTCTGCTGAAACTTTAAACTTGCAATTTCTTTAAAGTGTTAATTTCTTAAGGTAATATCATAACACACATACACACAAAATTAATTACTAAATTTATACATTGATAACTTCTAACATTTATTAGACATAAAAAAAGAAACTGTCCAGTAATGATCATTTAAAATATACTTACTTCAAAACTAACTTTTATTTTTCTAATTTATTTCAATTTTCTCAATAAGTGCAACAGAATAATAATTTTTAAGATGTAAACAGTAAAACCACACCAGATCTATGATTCCAAAAAATTCAATAATATATAATGTGTGGTAGTGTTACTGGGAAGTTAATGTAATGACCAGGGAAGCCCACACAGTTAGCCAGGTAGTACTTTCGCATCCTGTTTCATCCTTACACAAGTGCCACAAAAATCCTTCTGAATACCTACTGTGGTCTGCCAATTGCTACCCAAGTTTAAACACCCATGGGGACATTCATGGGTCCTGATGCTGGCTGGTACCTCTAGGAGAATGGAAACCACTTGGCTGGCAGCTGTTTTCAGGGCCAGTAATAGGGTGAAGTGAGGCACCTGTGGCACAAAATTTAAGTTAGCACTCACTCAAAAGTGTGTAAGTACCATCCCAAGTTGCCAACATGCGGTTTCTGTGGCCTTGCCTGCCTTCATCCTCTTTTCCATAAGCTCTTCCAGCCCAAACAGGACCTTACTCTGCTGTCTCTCCCCACCCCTCCAGCCCTCATTTGAGAACTTGCTGGGTGGAGGACAAAATATGATCATCATTCCTGATAAATTCAAAATCAGACTTTATGGGGTGGTAGTAGTCTTGCTACAGCTCTCCCCATTCCTCTAGAAATTTATGCCCATATTAGGCAGCAAGACCGCTGGGTTTTCATTTCCTAGAGAAAAGGATGTAAGTACAGAAAGCAGAGAAACAAAATATGCTTCCAATGGGTTTATAATTTCCTAAGTCAAGCTTTCAGGGAAACTGAAGGGACTCAGGGTGATTAACAATGGATTTAGGGGAAATGTGTGATGAATTAAAAATCATTTTTTTCCCTCCACCCCCATCCTTCCCACTTAGACTATATGAATATTTTAAGGATAGAGACACAAGATGAGGACCAAAAGGGAAGGGAAGGGCCCAGAGATACTGGTAGATCCTGGAGAAAGAGGATCAATGCCTGGCTCCTAAGGATATTCACAGGGGGCTGGCAAATACCAGCCAGGTGTGTGGAAATCAAAAGATGGAGAATCTGTAACTCACCAACTAGATGAAGCCTTAGGGGATATGTCTCAACCATGAAGTGTCCAGTGTTGAGTGGAACATCAGAACGACTGTCATGCTTTCAAGAGTGGCTTCAAATAGTAGAGAGATGGGGACCAGGAAGGGATCTGGTGAATGAAAATGAGGGATGACGCCAAAGTCCTCACAATGGTTATTAATGGAAATATGACAAGAAGAATCAACTGGGTTCATCTCACCTACAACACTGGCACCAATGCCCATGAAACTCAGACATCAGCCCAGAGAAATAAAGGGTGAGGGAGGGAGGTGGCGATAAAGCAGGGAACAAAAAGAATCCTACAAGTGACAGGGGTGAAGTTTCCATTCTCAAAGATGCTCAAAATAGAAATTAATTTCAGTTAGAGGAAAATAAAAGAGGTTATATTACCTACATGTCTGAGTTTCCAGTCAGATATTTGTATTCTCTACACAAACATTACATTTCCCACCTATTGAAAGAGGTATTTAGTTGCAAAGAATTTGATTCTGGTTATTTTTTTATTTCAGAAACTCATTCAGGCATTGAGTTTAATTTTGAAAGAAAGCTACTGTCAGCCATCAAGATAGTAAGCTCATGCTTGAGCAATTGTTTTTAAATACTGTGTAAGGAAAGGAAAGTGCAGAACAGGGATTGGTGACTAGTTCTCTTCTGCAGGGAGGGCCAACCGCTATTCTGTCTTAGAGTAGACTTTCTATGGTTTCTGAAGCAGAGTGGTTCTCTTCTGCAGGGAGAACATGCCTCTGCTCTGTCTGTGTAGTAGACTTTCTATAGTTTCTGAATAAATATTGCTTTTGCTTTAAAGGAAAAAAAAAAAGAACAGGGATTGCTTTCTTACTGTGAATCTGGTCACAAGTTCATTTAGTTTTGGATCTTAAATATAGGAATCCATATTGTGAATGTGATATACCAACACTGGGACCTGCATTCTAAATCAAATTTAACAGAACCAAGTAGCCAGCTATCTAAGCAAGGGTGAATGAGACTGAGTGGAAACTTAATTAACTAAGTGGATTTCATCCCTTAATAGCCACGTAAACTTGAGAAAGAAAAATGGAGCCAGAAGACAAGCCAAACCTCAAGGATAATTTCCAAAAATATAAAAACTAGCCATATTTAGAACACAAGAAATTATGTATTAGAAGAAAAACACATTGACCCCTCCTTCCTTGGTAGGAACTCTTCCACTGCACTCCTGTGGTTCCCTCATCTCACCTCTTGTAGTGCTTCTTAGCTAAATTCTCATCTCTGCCTGCCTTTTCCATTCTGTGTTCAGTGCCATACTGAGCCACATCAGGGCCTGGGGTAAAAGGAAAAAGGTACGCCCCTATACGCACAGTTTATTTTATTTTTTTTATTATTAATCTTGATCACTGAATCTTCTGGAAGGTCCTTACATTTTGTACCTGAGGTAAGTGCCTCATTTGCCTCATCCTAATCACAAAGGTCTAACCTGCACCCTCTTTCCATGCGACACAATCTTTGTGGGTAACCCTGCCATAGGCTTTTAATTACCAATATACATCCTGACAATTAAAAAATTCTTCATCTCTGTCACGGACGCTTTAATGAGCTTCAACTTTTCTAACTAAACAGCATGACCCACAGGCACAAGAACGTCAAAAGGTCCAAAACTGAACTGTCAATATTTTCCCTCAGTATACCCCATGAACAACTAAATGCACACATAAAGTCAACTCTCAACTTGCATGTGTTTTACCTCCTAAATTGACTCCAGCTTATCCTCTCTCTTACATACTCACTTGTTTTGGTCTTCATTTATCTCCTCATCTTCTCTTCATCTATGTCTTCATCTTCTCTTCATTTATCTTCCAAGCTTCTACACCAGTCCCAGAGTCCTCGTCTCCCATCTTCCTCATTAAATCCACCTTCCACTCACTAAAAGCTAGACTGATTCAGCTAAAGGCAAATGTGATCAACTCACACTGATAATTAAAATTGCTTCATTGTTCTTCCTTCAAAAGGGCACGACTATTATTTACTAATATTTCTTCAAAAGAATATGAGAACTTGGCAAGGCTTATATCATATTTATCTTTATTTCAATGTAATCAGTAGCACAATGCCTGGCCCATTATAAACAGGTAATAAATGCAGAAACAAACTATTGACTAAGATTGTAAAGCTCAAACAAAAAAAATTCTCAAAATCTATATATTAGTCATTTTCATTGTCCATAAGGAAAAAAGTCAATCATTTATTTTTATTTCCTTATCCAAAAAATTCTTCTTAAAGAGCTCTCTGGGGATTTCATAGGTTCAATCTCTAGTTCTACCCTTTATTTGTGGAACCTTGGACAGGTTTCTTAAGCTTCCCTGTGCTTCAGTTCCATCATCTAGGAATGGATATAAAATATAGTACGTGCCTCACAGGATGGTTCTGAGGCTTAAGTGAATTACTCCACAAAAAGCAATTAAAAATAGAACTGCAAGCAGCAAATTGTTAATATACATTATGGTTTTTTCCTATTTTTATTATTCTTTTACTGTGAGCACCTACTATGTGTCATGTATTTAGAACAATTTTGCTAAAATTCTTAAATACATATCTAATAATTGTCCATCTTTAACTGCCTTTCCTTTTTATTTTCACTCCAGATAAGTTTTCTGACTGGTAACATTTTCTGGTCTTCAAAAATTGCTCATTGAAAATGAGTACAAAATATTTACGTAATTAGGACTGTTCAACATTTTCAAAAATGGCAAAAATAAACAGCAGTTACAGAACACCTGCTTAAAAGATACTGGAAATAACTGCTTCATGCTTCATTAACCAGTATAAACACATTTGCCAGTTTGAATCCCTTACTGAATTCAGAATTTACATTAGTACTAGAATGGTATTAAATTGCCAAGTGAAGAAATTCCTGGGCAAAAGTTGCAGAACTGCCATTCTTAGGGCACTTTCACAAGTCAAACAGATGCCTATTTTCTAAGAAGCCTATAATTTATTTATTATATGAAATTTGTATGTATCTTCATAAACAATTTTAGAATACTTATTTTGAGGATTTTATTTATCTTTGAATAGCATCCAATACGATACCTGAAATATGGATGCTTCAAGCATGAAAGAAATAGAAAAAAGGAAGGTAGAAAGATAGTGAGAGAAGACTACACAGTGCCTTAATAAAAACTTCTTCTCTGGGACCTCAAAGAAACCTAACCCACAGCCCATGCAGATGTGCAAAGAGTGGTAAGTCAGTTGATTATCTGAAGCAAACAAAAGCAGAACGTTGTAAAGCCAAAGCAAAATAGTTAGAAAATCAAGCAAAATTTAAATAAATAAATAAAGCCCCTACATTTGGTGGTCAGGGAGTCAGCTAAAAATGTTATTCTTTGGTTATCTTCAGGAAAGATGTAAGATAATTGGTCACAAATGTGACAACCATTGCAATCTGCATTTTCCTTAACTTTGACATATATATTTTCTCATAATCTTGTATCTTATTTGTCTTTTCTAAGGAGGTAAAGTAATATACAAGAAAGGACACACTAGGTACAGATGACCAGTATTCTAGATCTGGCTGCAATACTAAGTAATTTTAATAAGCCTAAGCAAATCATGTAACATTTTTCAGTCTAGTCATTGTCATCAGCAAAATGAGGAAACAAATCTGAGTTTTCCAAGTCTCATGGTAAAAATCAAATACAATATACAAAGGTACTCTGGGAACCGTAAAGCACTATACAAGAAAATATGTAATCCTTATGTCTAATATTAAAGAATAGGTAACAGAAAAGTCCTATTAATTCACTCATTCATTCATGCATGCATGAATTCATGCAATGGATATCGAGTGCCAGGCATTGTTCTAGAAACTGGTAACACAGCTAATGAAACAAAACATATTATGAACAAAACATAAAAATTCCTGAATTATTGGACTTTATATTCTAGTGGGAAAATATAGACAATAAACAAACTATAAGTAAAAAAATAGAGTATATTAGTGATGAGTGCTATGAGGAAAAACTAAGCAGGGAAGTGTAAGAAGAGATAGGTAGGTAGGGCAAATTAGAGTTTTAATTAGGTTGGCCAGAGAAGACCTTCTGAGATAACAACTGTGCAAAGGAAACTGTAGAAACTCCAAGTAAGCTAGAAAACCAGTGAAAGGTTATAAGGACAGAAATTTTAAAAGAATTCCTCATATGTATTATTAAGAATAGACTTCATTGGGAAAGCTTATAAGCATGGAGACTTGTTTCAAGGCTATTGCAATAATCCAGGTGAATGTATTGGTGGAGGTGGTAACAGGTAGTCAGATGCTGGATATAATTAGAAGGTATAGCCAAAAGGATCTTCTAATTAGTTATGGGAGGTGAGAAAAATGAAGAAATTTAAGATGCTAATATTTTGCTCTAAGTGAAAGGATGAAAGGAGAATTCTTCAGGGAGAACATGTTTTGGAGGCAAGATCATAATTTGAATTTTTTCAACATGTTAGGTTTGAGATGCTGATTTGACAACTAAGTGGAGGTATTCAGTAGGCATTTGACTATAGAGCCAGAGATATAAATGCAGGCTAGAGAGATAAATAAAGGAATCATCAGTCTGAAGGTGGTATCAAAAGTGAGGAGACAGAATGAGATAACCAATATAGTGAGTATTTTAAAAGAAAGAGACAGATGGGGTAGGGGGAAGAGACAGATTTGGGCTCCTAGCTCTGTAATATTTAGGAATGAGATGAGGATTAATTGACAAAGAAACCATGAAAGAGCAAAGAGATCAATGAGGAAAGAAGAAAATTTCATACCTTACTGGCATCTCCTTCTTGCTCAGTTATTGGGTACGGGCTAGCTAGTGGGGATAAAAGACCTGGCTCCCTACTTGGTCTTCTGACATCACACCATTAGGAGTGTTGGGACATGGGACATCTCATTATCCCATTATAGGGTGGAAGTCTAGTTTTCCCACTTGCTTTTGTCAGAGTCCATGGGGATGGGGTCACTTCTTTCTTTTTTTTTTTTTTTTTTTGGAGCGTTTGGTTGGAGTAGAGTAGTTAATGTCTAAAAGTTTTCTGCCTTACAAGGGTGCCTCTTTCCTGATCCTTTGACTAGAAAGAGCAAGTTTCATTGTGATTTTATGTGAGCATCCCTGTTATGTTTATTATGTTTGTTTTAATGTACAGCTTTTTAATTTAGATGAATGATTATAAAATACAAGTATTAAAATTCACAAATTAAAAAAATAAATCATATCTTTTGGTAATACTTACATTCCATTTTTATGCAAGCACAAACAGGATAATAGTAAAAAGCAAAGGAGCAGCACTATTTTTTTGGAGACAGGGTTCACTCTGTTGCTCAGGCTGGTCTCAAACTCCTGGCCTCAAGCGATCCTCCTGCCTTGGCCTCCGAAAGTGTTAGGAATAAAGGCATGACCCACAGTGCCCAGCCAGGAATAGCATTCTTTAACTGCACTGAGGATAACTTTCAACCATAGCTCCATATTTCCCCTTTGGGAATAAACCTCACTATTCTAAGCAACCCATGTGTATTACATAGAGTTCTCAAAACTAATATAAACCAAGAGCAACAAATCTGATTTTATAAATTGAGATTATTACTTTAACATCAATTTAAAGCTTTCATTTTATTTTTCCACTAATACTTGCTCATTACAGAAAACCTGCAATATTCAAAAGAGCCAAGAAAAAAATATAATCACCATTAATATTTCAGTATATTTTCTTTTATTCTTTGTGGATATATATAAAGGTAAGGTTAATACAAGTGCACATAATCACTACTGAAAGCAATGATGCTTCATGCTTTTTCCATGTAACATAGATTGTGAATAGTTATCCAGATTATTCATTATTTAAAAAATAGTTTTTATGAGTTACACAATTTGTCACACAATGGATGTGCTCTAATTTACTTAACCGTGACCCAGTGGCAGGAATTCAGTTAGTTTTCCTCTACATTGTTCTCTATTGAATAAATAATGCCTTGGATAATCCTCTTTATACTTTACCTACATTGCTAATTCTTTCCTTAAGATATGTTAGAAGATGAATTACTATATGTAAGTGTTAGATAATTTAAAACTATTGTTAATAGACTGAATTATACCTGTACAAAATGCATATGTTGAAGTTCTAATCCCTAGTACCTCAAAATGTGACTGGAGACACAGTATTTTAAGAAGCAATTAAAATAACTTCATTAGGGTGAGTCATAATCCAGTATAGATGATGTCCTTATAAGAAAAGGAAATTTGGACATAAGCACACATAGATGGATGATCAAATGAAGACTCAGGGAGAAGATGGCATCTACAAGCCAAGGAGAGAGGCCTCAGGAAATCAATCCTACCCTTGATTTCATACTCCTATCCCAGAACTATGAGAAAATAAATTTCTATTGTTTAAGCCACTAGTCTGTGCATCTTGTTACAGGAGCCCTAGCAAACAAACACAATAAATATTAATGAACATTGTGAAAGATGTTGTCAAATTGCTTTTCTAAAAATTTGTGCCAATGTATATTTGACGGAGAAAGCTGATTATACTGACCCTTGATCAGTTATTTAAAAAATGATAAAATAAGAAACTCAATTTATAGGATCACATTATGAAATAAAATGCTAATTTCCATAAAATAATAACAGTAGCAATAACAATAGAGAAAGCCTCTATTTCTAGATTAAATCCTGATCATGAATAGTTTGACCATTTATAAAGGAGAAACCTTAGGGAAGTTACCTAATGTCTCTGGATCCTAGTTCTCACACTTTAAAATGAAAGATTGAGACTTGATACTCTTCAAGGGCTTTCTAAGTTTGAAAATTACATGATTCTTTTCACAGTGCCCTTCAAGTGTTCACATCATTATACAGGATCATGCCTTATAATCACCCATTCCTTGATCTAATTTGGACCACACCGATGTCCTTCCAGAGACCTCTATGACAGGCATTCTGGTAGAAAGCAAAACTCACAAAACTGGAGCAAGGAGTACTGAATTTCAAATTCAGTTCTGTTATTAAGTGGCTAAGTGATCTTTTCATGTCATATTGTCTCTCTGTGTTTCTATTTCTTTTTTTCATTCAAAACAGTAGACAAGATGGGTGTTGTTGGGTGGCTAGTGAAAGAAAAATTAAAAACTAGATAAACACAAACACACATGAGCACACACCCTCAACTGCGGTCCTCAAAAAGTTCATAATGTAGGCAGAAAGAAAGAAGCACATAAAAACAAACTACAGGCTGGGCCTGGTGGCTCACGCCTGTAATCCTAGCACTCTGGGAGACCAAGGCGGAAAGATCACTCAAGGTCAGGAGTTCAAAACCACCTGAGCAAGAATGAGACCCTGTCTCTACTAAAAATAGAAAGAAATTAGCTGGACAACTAGAAATATATAGAAAAATTTAGCCAGGCATGGTGCTGCATCCCTGTAGTCCCAGCTTCTCGAGAGGCTGAGGCAGGAGGATTGCTTAAACCCAGGAGTTTAAGGTTGCTGTCAGTTAGGCTGACCCCACAGCACTCTAGCCCGGGCAACAAAAGTGAGACTCTGTCTCAAAAAAAAAACACTACAATAATACATACTATGACAATGTATATATGAAGTCCCAAAAGAGCTAATGGTAAGCTAATATTATTGTCTCATGAATTAATTTGGGAATATTAATCTTATAGAAATAAATTTTGGGAAACTAGGTAAAAAGAAATTTCTTCTCAAATTTAAAAATTTATATGCCCTAAGATGACATCTTAAATATGACCGTTAAGGTTATACTTATATCCCATTTGTGGGATATAAGTAACATTCTAGCAATAATCTCAGAGAAATATTGTTTTGTTCCTGTACTACCATAGAAATATTAGATGTTCATTAAGAAAAAAAATTTTGGTACCAAACTAAGAAGGATCACTTGAGTCCAGGACTTTGAGGTTGCACTAAGCTATGATGATACCACCACACTCTACCCTGGGCAACAGCGCAAGACCCATAAAAAAACAAACAAACAAACAGAAGTGTGTATGTATTTTTTTTCTTCTTTTCTAAAAAATATTTATTTTAATCACATTTGAGACATCACCATACTCAGGGTTTTAGAAATGATTTGTATATATGTCTATATGCCCATTTTCTCACAAAAGCAAAACTTAGCAAATGCATCATTATATTAGGATTGCTGAAATCCTCTTAAAATTTTGCTAGGAAGAGTTTGTCTCCAACATGTACATTAACACAATTTCTTTTACTGTTTACACTTACCACTTGAACAAATACAGATTTTTCTTAAAATCTGGCTGACTGAAGTTTAGGATACACTGTTTATTTAATATGATGACAAAAAGAAAATACTCAGTACAACTTTACAGGTTGCATATCTCTTATTCAAAATGCTTTGGACCAGAAGTGCTTTCAATTTCAGTATATTAATGATTGAGCATCCCATGTGCAGATTTGGGATGCTCAATCTGTTTATAGTTTTTAAGTATTTCAGAATATTTTTAAAGCAATAAAATTAAAAACACTTTTCAGATTATTCAAATATAAAACATGAAAAAATCACAGGTGTACTAACTGTACTTCTAAGTATAAGTAAAATCTTGTCTTACAATGTGTGGAAAGAAATCATTTTCAGCATGAAATCATGCATCAGTGGTACTTACAAAGCAGTTCTTATCAGGATTTCTTTTCCAGTGTTTCTTGTCTACTTTCTTGGCCGAAGTGGAACGTAGAATTGCATGACTTTGTGTGCGAGGATTTAAAGCCAGGATGCTCTGAAGACAAGCATAAACAATGTGTTAACATATATAAATATGTTGTCATTAAAATAATCAAAATTTTATTTAGATTCCCTCCATACTCCCCTAAATAAAAGCTTAACTAGGAAAGAAAGCCCTTATAAAACATGAGAGAAAAGAAAATTACATGTGATCTAAACAAATTAGAAGAATGACCCAAAGTTTGCAAGATAGTGTTTAAGAAAACTAAGTGAGAAATTCTATATGTGTTTAAAAAAAAAATTCACTGTGGGAAGATCCCAATACAACAAAAATCCATACGGAAAAGTTCTAATTCCTCCTAACGAGTCATTTTTTCAGGAAAAAAAATACAAACAAGAAACAATTTTAATGATATGGATTGACAAAAAGCCAAAATGTACATCTAAAATGTTATGTGGTTCCTCAAATAGTTACCTTTGCTTACATTAATAGACTAATACTGGACAAAATATGAATGGAGTAATTCCTATTATATTTCCAATTTTACTAATTTATCAGAAGCAATTCTTGGTCAAAAAACAAAAACAAAAAAAAAACTCTTCAGGAAAAACAAACAAACATCAACAACAAACAACAAAACTGTACTTTCACCACAGAGGAGGAACCGTGGTGGCAAACCATTCTGTTTAATTCAATTAACATTTTTTCCAGCATCTTACAACAATGTTTATATATTGTAAAGCAACATGTAATATCTAAAGAAAATCCTAGAAAAAAGATTTAGGAGAGACAACAAGGTTTTTTAGTAGGTTAAGAGCTTCACATGGAAGAGATTTAATTTATTTTGTATTAGTAAAGAATGCAGAACCAAGATTGTAGAAATTAAGGAAGGAAAATTTGAATTCAGATATAAATTAAAAAGTAGCAGCTGGGATTATATTAGAAATTACCCCAGTCAACATTATTGCAGTTATTTTAGAAGATGTTCATCTCAAAAGTCTTCCTCTTCCAGGAAGATTCCCCAGACTTATCTAGATTTGTCTGTCGTTTTCATCTGAGACAACGCAAAAATCTCTACCTAAGTATACCAATCTAAACAGTAACTGCTGCATTAAGAATTTTTCTTCCCTCCTAAACTGTGAATTCTTTGAGGTTAAGGAATTATAGATTCCTTTTTAATCTTTGAATCTCTGATAGGCAGCAATAAGTAGGTAGCACATGCTCACGCTTGTGAAACAGTGGTTCAAAAATCATGAATTTGGTTTTTAATTCATACAAGTAATATAACTTTGAGTAAACCACTTATCTTTTATAATCTTTGGTTTTCTCATATGTAAAATGGGGCAACACCTGAATTAGAAAACTGCAGTAAAGAACAAATGAAATTCATGGTACATATTTTCTAAACTACAACAACCTAAAAATTAAAGTGGAGTGAAAATGGAATTCAGAGCCTATGTGCAACAGTAGTTCTCCCACCCATGATTTGTTCACACAGGGGCTGTGCAGGAATTTGACAGGGGTCCTGAGAATGAAATTCCTACTAGATTTGACCAACTCCAAGATTAACTTCCAAACCTAGATTCTGTGATTCTTTGAAAATTATTGGGTCATATTCATCTTTTTCACAGATGAAAATGAACCCTTATTGTGATTCACTGAAAACTAGCAAAAAAACTAAAATAACTAGATAAAACAATTTAGTATACTACTAGACATATATTTAAAATTTTGTTTTCCCCTTCCACTGTTGTCATTCCACAATAAACTTATCTAAAGTAATCATTTGCTAGGTGATATCCTAGCTGATTTTATATTTATTACATAATATAAAGGATCTAAAAATCATGGAACTATAACAAATGACTAAGATAAATTTTATATTTAATATTCTTAGATAAGAATAAAATCAGAAAAGAGGCACTCATTTCATTCTGCATTTGATTTACAATGGTAATAACA
Organism: Lepilemur septentrionalis; assembly: GCA_963573855.1. Lineage (NCBI taxonomy): Eukaryota > Metazoa > Chordata > Mammalia > Primates > Lepilemuridae > Lepilemur > Lepilemur septentrionalis. The sequence goes on from CAUYMX010017816.1 coordinate 23,337, forward strand.
ATACTCTCCATTTTAAGTTTTTAGAGTTTAAAAGTTTAATAGCTTTCACATGAGTTATCTAATTTAATTTATGAACAGCTGCTATTATCTCAATACTCTGGATGAGCAAATAAGTTGAGTGTGGATAAGTAACCTGCTAAAGACCTCACAGCTAATATGCAGCAGGAATTGAATTAGAACCCAGCTCTTTTGAGTGTGAGACTTACATTTAAATTTGCCCAAAGATGAAGTGTATATTTAAGTCACTTTTTGAGCTATTTGGTAGAAAATATTTTAACCTCATGTGTAAACAGTATTAAATGTCATCTGAATAACTCAATAAATAATTGTTTTCTTTTAAAACATAACCACTAGGAGGTCGCTTTTAGAATGGTAGAGTGAGGATTTCTGTAAACCAACTCCTAGAAAAACAAACACAACTAACAAAAATTAGTAAAAATAACAACGTTTTAAAGTCATGAAAATTGTCTTAAAGGCAAACAGCCAATGAAGAAATATTATTTTAAGAAAATCTACTAAACCTGGTAAGAGCAGTGAGGGTCTGTGGCATTTGAAGTATAACCCACTCCTATCCTCCTCCCTTCTAGTTCAGAGTGACAGTCATTCTACTTCAGATGAGTGTAGCCAAAGAACACAGGGCTCCCTCTGCACCCACTACCACACCTCTAGTTGAGGTCTATGGTATCTCCCAGGGAGGGGCAGGCTGCCAGCATTTCTCATCTCCTCGCCAGTCCCCTACTACACAGAGACTAAACTCCAGGAAAGTACATCTGAGAGATCAGGAGTTCCCTTGCTCCATCCAGTCCCTACTCATAGAGCAGAGGCTCTATCTCAGGAACAACATGCCAGTAACACTGGGCCCTGATCACCCTTATTGCATATCACTTATAGGTTGGTATTTGCACAACAGGAGCAGCAAGCTGAGAAGACCAGAGGCTACTACTGCCCATAGCCAGCACCTTGCTCATAAAGCAAGAATGTCACTCTAAGAGAATCAGGCTACTGACAATATCCCCACCTTCGGAGATGTGGCACAGAGATTTTTATAGAAAAGGCAGGCCATAAGAACAGACAGTTCTCCACAAATGAACTAACTTTATTTGAACCCAAATGTGAGTAAGTTCAAACCTAACAGTACTCTTGAAAACAATACAAATTTTGATGGAAAAAAAAAATTAAGAAGAGGCTAGTAGTTCCGTGAAAGCAATAAACTAATCCATAAGGCAGATAGTTCACCAAGGAGAAACAGGGAAACAGACAGCTAAGATGAGCCTCCTAGAGTCATAGAAAGTCTCAAAGGACTCACCTCACAACCCACCCCTGCAAATGGGCCCAAATTCAATTGAAATCATGCACTGCAGAACAATTCTTATCTCACAGTATTGTCAAAAACAATAGAGAAATGAACCAGAAATCAGTGAAATTAAGAGATGGGTGTGATAGCAAAAAAGGCTGACAATTTAACAGAGATATCAGAGAAAAAGGCAAAGAAAGCCCTGCTATAACCACTGTCATCCCAGAATGACTGTGCATATGTCCAAGACTGTACTCTGTGAGAATAATATCAGAGATTCACACTGGAGGAAAACAGATTTCCCTAAAATAATCTATCAAGTCACTAAACAAATACTCAAACATCAACAACAAGCTCCCCCATAGGGGCATTAGTATCCAGAATTGCTAAAATATATTATCTAAAATGCTCAGTTTTCAATTTAAAAAATTACAAGCCATGCAAATAAACAGAATTCTGTGATACATACATAAGGAAAAAAAAAAAAAAGCAGAGAGCAGAAACTGCCTTTGAGAAGGCCCAGGTGTTACATTTAAGAATGACTTCAAAGCAGCCATTATAAAGAAGGTATGATGATAATCTCTCATCAAGTACGGAATACCCATACAAAAAGAGAAATTACAAAAAAAAGAACCAAATGAACATTCTGAAGCAGAAAAACAGCTGAAAAGAAAAATTCACTAAAGAGCCTCAATAGTAAATCTGAACTGGCAGAAAAAAAATCAGTAAATTTAGAGATTACACAATCTAAAGAACAAAGAGAAAAATAATAAACAAAAAATAACTGAGCCTCAGAGATAGGTGGTATGCCATTGAGTAAACCAAAACGCTATGAGAGTACCAAAAGGGGAGGAAAAAGAAAGAAGAAAAAAAATATATAAGATATAATGGCTGAATATTTGCCCAATTTAATTTTTTGAAAAGCAGAACAAAACATTAAATGACACCCACAAGAAGGTCAACAAATGTGAGATAGGATTAGTAAAAAGAGATCTCCTCAAAGAATATGAGTCAAAATACTAAAAGTCAACAGCTAAGAGAAAATCTTTAAAGTAGTAAGAGAAAAATGACTCATCACGTACAAGAGAATTCCAATAAGTCTAACAGTTGACTTCTCGTCAAGAACAAGAGGCCAGAAATTAGTGGCATGAGACATACAAAGCACTAAAAGAAAGAGAACTGTCAACCAAGAATCCTATACCCAATAAAAGTATCTTTCAAAAATAAAAGTAAAATGTAGACATTCACAGAAAAACAAAAAAATTCACAAGAAAAAAACATTACATTATCTTTTCTTAAAGTGCTCAATTTATGCAGACAGGGTACCCTCTCTGGATAAACATAACATTGTTACTAGCAGATGTGTATTATAAGAATCATTAAAGGAAGCTCTTCAGGCAGAAAGTAACCACAAATAGTAATTCAAATTCACAAGAAAAAACAAAGGTCAACAGTAAAGTATAGGTAATTATGAAATTATAATAACCAGTATAAATGTATACCATCAGACTAGATAAAAATCAAGATGCAACTATGTGCTGTCTATAGGAGACATATATTTTAGATCCAATGGCAAAAACAGATGAAAGTTAAAAATGAAAAAAAAAATACATCATATAAATAGCAACCATATGAAATCTGGAGTGCCCATACTAATATTAGAATAAATTTTAAACAAAAAATGTTACTGGAGACAAAGAGAGAGATTTTATAATGATAAAGGCTCAATCTAGCAGGAATATATAACAATTTTAAACACACATGTACATAACAACAAGGCCCAAAATACATGAAGTAAAAACTGACAAAATTTAAGGGAAAAACAGACATTTAAACAATAATAGTTGAGGAATTCAGTAGCCAACTTTAAATAATGGATAGAACAATTATGGATAAAAACAAAAAGGGTATATAAGACTTGAACAACATTAAAAATCAACAAGACCCAATAGATATCTATAGAACACTCCAATCCAGAAAAACAAAATATGCATTCTTCTCAAGTATTTATGGAACATTCTCTAGAATGGACCATATGCTAGGTAAAAAAACAAGCCCCAGTGAACTTAAAAGAATTAGATCACACAAAATAGTTCTCCAACACAATGGAATGGAATCAGATATGAATAACAATGAAATTTGGGAAATTCACAATGTGATGAACATATAAACATTATGCTAAGTGAAAAAAGCTGGTTACAAAATACCACATGTTGTGTGATTACATTTATGTAAAATGTCCAGAATAAGCAAATTTATAGAGGCAGAAAGTAGAGTAGTTGCTAGGGCTGGTGAACTGGAGAGAAATTAAAACGACAACTAAAGGATATGTGGTTTGTTTTCAGAGTGATGAAAATGATTATGGTGATAGTGACACAACTCTGTGAATACACTAAACCTTTGAATTCTATACTTTATATGGATGAATTATTGATATGTGAATTATATCTCAATGAAACCATTACCAAAAAAAAAACTAAATTCTACATTCAGTAGATTTAGCTGTATACTATATTCACTCTACTAAGACTTGCTGTAGCACAACATGAATGTGATAAGATTATTTTTAGTAATTACTGTACATGACAGACATATTTCTTTAGTCTATCAAGTTAGATATCTGTGCCTTCTAGATAACGAACACACAATAAAGCTATAGTTTTAAATGATTTATTTCTTATGATGAAATAATACCAAAGCAACCTACTAACAAAAGCCAATATTAGAAAAGCCAAGTAATCTCATTTTTACACAAAAAAACGGAAAACATTTTCTTGCTACAAAATACAGTTTTTTGCTTGTCTATTCAGCCTTGAACCATTACTAATTGTATACATTAATTCAAATTGAGAGATAAAAAGACAAATTGTTTAAAGATAGTTATTCTGACCAACATTTAAAACAAACAACCCAGGTAACATGCAAGAAAGATGGCTGCATTTATTTTTGTTTTTACTTCCACAATCCATATAGTGATAAATGATTATGTTTATCTATGTCGGCATAGTAATGTAACTTTTGAGAATAAACATTCTGAATGTAATTTGTTGGCTGCTTATCACAGTAACTTTACTTTCACATAGCATAAATAGAAAGTATAACAGAACATGAAATATTAGGTTAACCTTTTGCAAAGAGGCAGTGAGTTGAATTCAATGGATCTTGGGTAAAAATAAATTGGATTGTGGAGAATGGTTACCAAGGATTTGACTTAATAATATCCCAAATGAAAAGTGATACAAAATAAAAATATAGAATGTGAATGGTTGAGAGCTTTTAAAAATAATTTTGAAAAGCAAGACTTTTAAAAACTAAAAGTCAATATCATCAATAAATAAGCAGCTAAAAGAATAATACAGGAGAGTTCTAAATTCCATTCTTCCTAAGAAATGACAAAAGCCAGGTCCTAACAGGGTCACAGGGTCCCCTCTCTGGATAAATTCAGCACTTTAAGAAGCCCATTAACCCTTTCAAATATAGGGTATATTACTTATAGAAGGAGATTTTCTCTCATCAAAGATTTGGCCTTTGGCTTTCCCAATCATTTTCAGTAACACAATGAAAATGCACTGATCATCTAGAGGCAGAAAAACAGAATTTGAAAAAATTTAACTACACTAATTTTATTTAGTTTAAGAAATGATAGAATATTATTGAGAGCCAAGTATACATGAAATCAAATCAGAGTTATGTATTGTCACTTCTTGGTCTGTTAGCACTATTCTGGAAAGCAATTGGAATGCCAAAACACACAAAGTAGAATTCTGCATCTGACAAAAGTTTTTCTCTATTACTACTGAGAGCACAAAGAGGAGTCCATATTGATTACAATCACCTCACAAACAAAAGCATTAAATCTTATCCTAAAATACTAGAGCTTCAGTATTATTCAAGAGCTTAAATTCCAATTTCAGGAAGCTACTTGACCAACATATCCTCTTTATAAAAATATGGCTTTGTTTTATGTCACAAGAGTGATTATCCAAACATAAAACACTATGAAGCTTCCTTCATCCTTTGCATATGAAATTACAAACAAATGTTTCCTATTCAATACTAGTCATTACTATAATTCTGAGACATTAAAATGATACACACATACTGACATTTTGGACTTACAGGCTTAAGTTGGTCAATTAAATTTCATCTTACTTAAATTATGCTTAAATTTTTCTTTGATGGCTTATCCTAAGACCTCTGTAAGTCATCTCCTACTTTCCCTTGCATCAGGTAAAAAAAAAAAAAGGGCAATAAAAACCATGTTTTTCTCATCTTTTTCATAATTCAGCATAAATACCTTGATTTCAATATATCATTGTATTGTGCTGCAGTCATTTTCCTCAATAAATATTCTCAGCTAACAGAAAAATAGAAAACCTATCAAATAATGCTTTTGGTCAGTATTTGCTCCCTCATTCAGGCAATAAATTTAACAAATGTTGATCACTGGAGAACTGAACAGTATTTGTTTATCAGTCTCTTGTTGACAAGCCCCAATCTCAGCCACTATCCCATCCTTTCCCATATCTATCATAAGTCATAATATAGGGTGAGTTTAATTATTAATAATACCTTAGAAATCTACAAAGGTGCCTTTGGTTTTTGAATAAGCTCAGAACCGATATGGCCAATCTCCAGCTGGGTAAGGAACAGAGGAGGAGAGAAGGTAGTTTTACTTTGGATCCCAGGTCAACACTTGAAACATAAACAACCTTGAAGTTGGAAAATCTTGGAAATCTATGGTAATCAGTGCTGCTCAAGGACTGTCACATTTACCTAATAATATTTTTTAATTTACTTCCATTTTTTGCCCAGGCACAGTCTTCTTTCACCCTAGGTTGGCCTGACTTTCCAGGTAAATTATTTTGCCTTTTTTTTTTCCATTTTACTAGTTCTATACAATGGCCAATTTTCTCTTTATGTACAGTGGTTAACTCACTGCAGTTGATAAAAATTTGATGAATGAAAGAAGCTCTGACAGTCCTAAATCATACAACTTTCATTTTAATTAAGTATTCACAAAGTAATATGCATACTGTTTAAAGTTAAATTGTGGCTTATATTTCAGCTCTACTATTTTTGCTGGTCATTTAAACTCTCAAGCTCTCCACTTCAACTATAAAATCATGATTAATAATAGTACCTATCCCATAGGGTTGTTTTGAAGACTAAGTAAGATAATGCAAAAACTGTTTAGATGGTGCACACAGTACATAGTACATAGTAGCTATCAGTATGATAGAACTAGGTTTTAGTTGCCATTCAACCAACCAATATGTATTCATGTTCCTGTATTGCAAATCCTGAATATACACATGGGGATCTTTTTTTTAAAGTACAAGAATATATAAAAAGATTAAGATAACAGGTGAAAAGGTAACCATTAATAAGACAGTACTAAAAATAGAGATGTTATCTCAGATGAAACCAAATCATTAGCTCAGTCATGGGTCCCTGAACTTATCATTGCCCTAAAGCCTACAGTTTCAAAGGCAGACTGCCTGAAGATGCAATATGCTCTTCACAAATTAATATGGCAGTGTGGAAGGGTCATGAAATTCAAATACAGATTTTGACATCCATTACATATATATAGCAATGTAGATATCATTTTATAATACATACAACTGTACAAAAGTCATGGACCTTTGGTCCCAACATGTTTAGATGAATTTACATTACATTTTCTTCCAGGGAAAGACAGGTCAGATGAAAAATGATGAATTTATAAAATATCAAAAAACTCATCAACTGAAAATGAATGAACCCCTTCAGAACGTCAGTCATATCTCCTGGGAAATTTGATTCATGTCTATTGAACAAATAGTTAATACAAATAAAATAGTTCATGTATCTTAAAATATTATATGTCATGTCACTCTTCTCAACAAGCCAAGGTCTGCCACAGGAAGCTCTTGTTTGGCTTTACAAGGCCAATGTGTGACCTTCCTTCACTTATAAAACACACACCACAAAATACATGCTTAAGTGATCTTTAAATGAACCAAAAAAAAAAAAAAAATCTTTTTATTGTCTTTCAGAAAAGATTGAGAACTCAAACACAGGAACCATAACTTATACATTTGATATTAACCTCACAACTCTTAATACAGAACACAGCATGCCAAAGGTGAGACTAAGTCTGACTTAAACATTGTATTAGTCTGACCGGGCCATTACAACAGAACACCATAAACTGGGTGGTAAACAGACCTTTAGTTCTCACGGTTCTAGAAGCTGGGAAGTCTAAGATCAAGATGCTGGATAATTTCGCTCCTGCTAAGGACTCTTTTCCTGACTTGTATGCAGCCACCTTCTCTCTGTGTTCTCATGTGACAGAAAGAGAAAGAATGAGAGCAATTTCTCTGCTGTCTCTTCTTATAAGGGCACCGATCCCATTATGAGGGTCCCATGCTCATGACCTCATCTACCCTTAGTTACCTCCTAAAGACTCTATCTCCAAATACCACCACATTGGAAGTTAAGGCTTCAACATATGAATTTTGAGGGGACACAAACAGTTTATAACAGACATGGAAAAGATTCTACCACCTATGGAACTATGAAAACACTATTAATATTAAAAGACAGCTTCAGCTTAAGACTTCAGGTGGTAGCATATTGATTCTACACTTTGATTTTATGAAGAGAAAATTTCAGAATAACCAAAGGAGATACTTTACAGTATTGATTAATAAAATAAAATAAAATAAAATAAAAACAATATTACCAAAGAATTTAACACTAGCTATTA
>CAUYMX010017817.1:0-16655 GCA_963573855.1 Lepilemur septentrionalis
ACAGAAGACTTAAAATGAAATATTTACATGAATCAAAATTTTAGGGACATAACATCATCAAAACAAAAGAGAGTGTATTTGGGGATAGGAATTAGGGATCTCAATAGGGGGTAGGAAATCCTCTAAAATTGATTTATGTGAATAGCTGTACAACTTGGTAAATTTACTAATAACCATTTAATTGTACACTTAAAATGGAGTAAAGACATGATATGTAAGTTACACTTCAATAAACAAAAAAATTGAAAAATCAAAAAAAAAAAAAAAACAGAGAGATACAAAAAAAGCAACAGGGATCTACAGGTCAGTTACTTCTGACGCTCATCACTAGCAACGTTTAGGTAAGAAAAGAGGGCACAGGCTTTTTGCACCTAAGATCTGAGTTCAAATTCTAACAGTGCAACTTTGAGCATCTCACAACCTGTCTTCTTCTCAGTTGTTCAGTTGTTTAAAAAACAAAAGATACATAAGATACACACATATATGTTATGTTACAGCCTGCTGTGACAATTAAATGGCCTAAAGTACCTAAACTGTGGGAGCTAACATTAACTAGATGCTGACCGCAACACCACACGTTGTTCCGAGAGATTAATTCATTTCTGCTTCACACACGCCTACCTGTAAAGGTCAGAAGACACCACTGCTACCCTCCCCTCAAAGATGGGGAAATTCAGGCCTGGGAGTGGTCGATGATTTGCCCAAATCCCTGCAACACTGTCTTCCAATGTACTTAACACAACAAATACCCAATAAATAATACTTACAGTATGCTTGCTACATGCCAGGAACTGTTCTAAGCACTCTACACATACTGACTCATAGAATCCTCAGTACAACTCTGAGGCAGGTCTGTTATTATTTCCCACTTCACAGATGAGAGAACTGAAGACAGAGAAATTAGGCTATTTCTTTCCAGGGTCACATAAATGGTAAGTGTTAGAACCAGGATTCCAACTGAGGTCCCAATACTATTCTTCTCCCCGCAAAAAAAAACCCTTACTGTTTCTGTTATGAAAACTAATTTATGAAATAGTTTGTCACACAAATTGTTCTTAATTTACTTTCATGATTTTATTAAACATTTATCATTCCCAGGCTTCTGGTCCGCACGTGCTCTGTCAGTGCACCGGTAAAGTCCTAGACAAAAAGTAAAGATATTCAACATTTCAGTTAGGCCCAAGCAGTTCTAGTAAGGATAAGTGAACAATTTGCAACCAACTTGTTCAGACCTTGCAACTGTGAATAAAACCAAGAACTTCCATTTCCACCACTTGGGGCGCTTTGAAACTCAGAATAAGCATTCTGGGGAGAACTGACAGGGACTCCAGAGAAGAAAAGAATCTCATTCTCCACTTCAGTGATAAGAACTGCTCTCCATAAAGCTTTCTTTGCCATCTCTGGATGCAATATCTCCTCATCTTCACTGGATGCAACAAGGCATTTCCAGCTGGTTTCCTAAACTAGCACCACTAGATTCGGCATGCAAATACCAATGCGTAGCAGTGGCATGCATGGCCCACGGCGACACTCCAGGCATAGCTGGGCCTGTTCTTACCCCCACCCTGGAGCTGTCCCTCTGCAGAACCCCACAACACCGAGGGTGCACCCAGGTGTGCGACCCCACTCCCTCTGAAGAGATGTTCCAAGTAAGAACTGCGAACTACCAAAAGTTTCTCTAGATATCGTCTACAATTTCCTTTCAACCACACTCCTAAAAAACAAATGTACAGATAATTTGTGAGCAAATCTGCCTCTGAGATAACTAGTTTGCATATGAAAAGGGTAATATCTGTACCATGAGCTCAACCAAATTTAAAAGAAATGTTTTGTGCACCAACAACAAAATTATTCATAATTTAGCATGAATGAATGTGTTTTCAGTAATGTGTATTAATAGAGGCTATAATCACTTTCTGTTTAAGAGGGCAAATCTTTTTCATATTTTACTTTTGAGTCAAAATAATTTTTTCATTACAAGAATTACACAAAATTCTTCCCTTTTCAAAATTCACATCTAGCAAATATTTTTAAATGAATTTTGGCCTCAAAACTTAGATACAAAATTCTTCTCATGCCTAACCAATGCCAAAATAAAAGTTCAAGAGGTTGCTACTGTTTTTCTCTTTAAAAAAAAAAATACATAAACGAAATATTTCTAGAATTAATACAAACACAGGATGAATCAAGAGGAACATGGTGCATCTGCTCAGTGGAGATGAGTTCTACATAGATTCTACAGGTAAAGACAAAAGGACTGGGTCTCTATCAGGAATACATAAAAAAAAAATCTTAATAACAATGCAAACACAGCCAGTTTCTAGCACATTCTAGTAATAAATTTTCTCAGTTTCCAAAACCACTACTAAACATCTAAAAGGAACAAAACCACCTCAAAGTTAGACAAGATATCTGGACAACAGAATGTGAAGTCCCTGCCACATGAGCTCTCCATTCGACTTGGGGTTCATCAGGATTTCCACAGACACAGTCAGCTATTAGAAACAACGTGTTCTTCTTCAACTTTATTTCAAGAAATCTCATTTGAAACTAAACTCCATCACAAGCCAGGCCAGGAGAAAGTCTTTATGTGCCTCACCTCCACTCTGAAGAGCTCCACAGCCACCTGGCACTTATGAGTAAAGGAGTCCCAGGGATGCTCCCAGGAGTCCCTCCAGCAGGGGATCAGTCAACAATTCACATACTATTATTAACGAGGGGTGACTTCTATTACCTGTAAGTCTAGAAATATTTCAATATTATGAATTTTTAAGTATTAATTTAATTTTAAAATGTAACATCAGGTATCTAAAACTTTTTTATTTGATTGACTAAACACAATCTAAGATCTAATATATGCTTTGTCCATACACTTATTGGAACAGGCCATTGCTTGTTTTTTCCTAGAAACTGGCGGAAGGGCAAACAACACTCACTCCACGAAATAGTAGCTCTTGCCTTCTCATTTTAATCTTCCTGAAGAACCCTAAACATGTTAATAAACATAGCAATTCCACATTTTGAGTTATTCCTTTAAATATTTTCTATACTTTCTTCTTGAGCCAAATCTGCTCAACAGATTTAGAACTAGGGCTCATTCATATTTTTTTGTAACTATTAAATTTTTATTATCTAAACTACATATATCCAAAGCATGAACACCAAACAACATTCTGGCAACACTTTAAAACTGAGCTGTAAAGTCTGGCTTTTATGTGCAGTATAAAATCCATTTAGGGCACTAAACCACCATTTCGTAAAAAGACAAACCTTTAAATAACTTATAACACTAGTAAATCTAAGAGTTCCTGGTAGATTCAAAAACAGTATTTAAAATAACACTTTAGATTAAAAACAGCAGCAAAAAGTCTACTTCCTTATGTCATAACAAGCCAAGTTAAAATGCAATGCTAGCAGGCCACCTAGTGACCATTTCAGGGTTTAATTTAAATAATAAATCAAAAATCCTCATTTTCTGTTAGTGTCTTCTATTTTCTTGAATAAATATATGCCAAATGAAGCACATTAAGAAAATAAAGATGTTTTGACCAAATGCAGAGAAATGCAGTCTTTATATGAATGACCACCCCAATTACTTACCCCAATTACATTACGCAGTCAGATTGAAAGAAAAGAAAACAAGCCAGGGATCACAGAGGATCCCTAACATTATGCTAACGTGGTATGGCAGCCAAAGTACCCAGTGTCCTAAAATACCCAATGTACAGCAAACTAAAAAGATATTTTTCTTGGACAGTGAAATATTTTATCTTAAGAACATTAAAAACAATTTCAGGTAGAATTCACTTCAGAAGAGTGTCTTCAAAGTAATACGGAGCATCAGAAAAAAGAAAACTCTATTTACCACTATTATTTCCATGGAGACAGCACTCCTCAAACACACTTGCTCTCTGGAAAGTCTCAGACCGTACTACTCTCCTCCCTCTAATAAAAAGTTGTGGTGCAATGGGAAATATACATGGTATTTAGCCTTTTTCCTCAGTTCCTGGTACAGAGCTCCTAAAGGCCCTGAGAGGATCAAAGTGTCCTCTAAGTGATCTAAGTGTCTTTGGTATGCTAAAGGGATGACTCATGGCTGACGGGGCACCTGGACAGATTCAGGTGGGAGCTGGTCACCAGGAAGATGAAGCCTCCATCACAGGGCTGGACCTTTCAGCTCACCCCCCAACCCCAGTCTCTGGGGAGGAGAAGGGGTTAGAGATTGAGTTCAATCATCAACGGCCAATGACTTAATCAATCGTGCCTACATAAAACCTCCATAAAAACCCCTAAACAACGAGGTTCAGTGGGTTTCCAGGCTGGGGAACACATGCAGGCGCTGAGAGGGTGACATAGGAGGCTCTGCTACCCCTCCCCCAACCTGGCCTATGCCTCTCTTCCATTTGGCTGTTCCTGAGTTTAAAATAAACTGGTGACAGTAAATAAAGTGCTTTCCTGAGTTCTGTGAGTTGTTCTAGCAAGTTAGCAGACCTGGTGAGGATTGGGGATGGGAACCCTTGAATTTGTTGTCAGCCAGGCAGAAAAGTGGGTGGCCTGGGCACCCCACTGTGGCCAGCATCTGAAACAGGGCCGATGTGTGGGGCTGAGCCCTGAACCTTCGGGGTCTGGGCCAACTCCAGACAGTGATAGTCAAAATTGAATTGATTTGCTGGACATCCAGATGATATCAGAGATCAAATAATTTGTCTCATAAAACTGAGTCTGAAGAAAAGATAAAATTTATTTAGCTTGACTATTTTAGAAATAAAGTTTTCATTATAAGTGGTATAATAACCCCAGTCACTCATTTACTATGTAGATTTAGGTTTTAAGACTTAAGTAAATCATAATTCATCTGGCAAAATGTGCCTTTGCTTTCCAAGGCAAATTAGATAACTACAAACACTTTTCTTATTTCACACCACACAGAACAAACATTTCTCACCAGCTGGGCACAAGCATGGGCACTTTACTTCCTTACATAATAAATATTCTTTCCAACCCAGGCAGTGTTATCTCTGACCTGCTCAAGTGGTTCAAAAGTATTAAATCTTTCTAAAGTCAATGAAATGCCCATTCCTCTCCATTGTTTTAATCCCAACTACACTTAGGAAATAACTGGTCAAGGAATGTAAAAGAGAGTCAGAAAAAAGATTCATATTTCAGAAATAAACCAGAAATGGAAAAAATCTAGATATCAGGAAAGGCAGTGTTGTACAAAGGCAAGCGTGTGGGCTGCAGAATCAATCAGACGTGTTCAAATCTCACCCTCCTGACTTAGCTATTCTGGGACTAACAACTTCACCTCCTGAATCTGTTTCCTCATCAGTAAAACAAGGATAATTATAACTACTTCTCAGAGTTTTAACATAGTCAATGCAATAATGCCACTGGAGTACCTAACACAGGGCCTAGCACATAGTAAGAGTTCAACTAACAAGAGTTATTGCCAATGGTCTCCAACTCTGCCCACAGCATTCTCCTTCAGCACACACACTGGTATTCTTTTATGTAATGCTGGTTAGTGTAGAACCCCTAACCTTCACATCCCTACTCAAAGCACATACCATAAAGCTATGATGATCTGGTTATTATTCTTTGCTTTAAAGCAACATTGCACTCGACATATTTATCTCTCCATGTCCCAATCTATAGTTAGACTCTATTACATGCTCCAACATAACCCACCTTTGGAAAACCTAATAAATGTCTTTGTGATGACAATGAAGTTGAACTGCACTTGCTGGCCTTGGATAGAAGAACGTTTGCTATGGAAAGTGCACATCACACCAGGCCACCTTGCAATCCAAGCACAGTGGGCAAACGCACTCCTATCACCACTCACTGACTATGAACTTTGAGCTAAATGTCAGATAGTCACTGGTTTCTCATCTGCCCTGATGCCCATCTGAGATTCAACCTAGTAAGAAAAACCACGAAAGGAGAACAAATGCCAGATACAGACGTGTGTGTGTGTGTGCTGTGTATTTCTTCCTTCAACTGTATTTTTAAATTCTGTATCACGTTATAAAAGAAGAAAAATAAATTAATTTATATATGGTGTTTCTAGTCTATAAACTATAAACAAAACAATGGTGGTAAGGACAAAACTTAAGGTCCATAAGGCAGGAATTTTTATTGTTGAATTCACTGCCACATCTCGAGTATTTACAGCAGTGCCTACCACATACACCACTAAGTATCTGTTAAATTAACTAACAGGTCAACCATGTCTAACAGAGAAACATGCACATGCTTTCAATGGGAAGCAAAGTCATTTATTGAGAAAGCATATTAAGTGACATCTTTGAAAGGATGGTGGCACCCAAAGAAAGCAACAGCATTAAGGAGTCATTTGCATTTCTTCTTTTTTTTTGAGACGGAGTCTCACTCTATTGCCTGGGCTAGAGTGCCATGGCATCAGCCTAACTCACAGCAACCTCAAACTCCTGGGCTCAAGCAATCCTTCTGCCTCAGCCTCCCAAGTAGCTGGGACTACAGGCATGCGCCACCATGCCCGGCTAATATTTTCTATATATTTTTAGTTGGCCAATTAATTTCTTTCTATTTTTAGTACAGATGGGGTCTCACTCTTGCTCAGGCTGGTTTCGAACTCCTGACCTTGAGCGATCCTCCTACCTCCGCCTCCCAGAGTGCTAGGATTACAGTGCATTTCTTCTTTTGTCACCACCCAGCTTTATGATAAAAATAAATAATTTTTCAAAATAAAGTTTCTCTTTCTTAAACTAATATAACCTGACTCTCTTTCCGGATGTAGGTTTAATTACACCACACTTAAGATGTAATGAGAATGCTCTTGAAAGCAAAAGACAGAAGTATATGAAAATGACTGTGAAATTCCAGGTCAGAATCTAACATGTCCATGAGCAAAGTTTCTTAATTTCTCTGAAATGGTTCATAGGTTTACTGTGTGAATAAAATTTAAAAACATATAAAAAGTACTTAGCACAAAGACTACTTGGAAGACTACCCCCTACGGTTTATGTTGACTGAGCTATTTCATACATTGCACCTACCTGGCAGTCCCCACAGCACCTAACAAAGTCATACGTCCACAGAAAACTGCTGGCACCATGAAGAATTGAGAATACCAACGTTACTCGATATTAACACCACCACTGTTTTTAGTAGGAGGACACTTACGAGACAGAACTGGTTCTTCTCTAATGAGTCCTCTTTCGCCCTCCCTTACCCGTTCCTGCAGAAGTTCCACAACCTGCTGGACACAGTCGTTCACATCACAGGCGTCTGTTTTCAGCACCAACTCAGGGGCCTCTGGTTTTTCATATTCCGAATCAATCCCGGTGAAACCTATACAAGGTACCAGATAATTAAGGGAGGTGGAAATTAAAATAAGTTTATTTCTTCAGTGCAGGTCTCTGCTATGTATGAAGTTAATATTTGTTCTGTCTCCTCTAAGTCACAGAGTTGTAATACTGACACTTCCTTCTTGGGAGATTTCTAATTAAACTTTTGTTTCTTCCTTAAACACGTAGGTATAGTTGATTCCCATTAGTCACAGTAGTTACGTTCAATAAAGTTGCCACGAACACTAAATTAGCAAGTACTGAACAATTGCTCCCAGGTGAAACACAGGGTTAGGTCTCTGCAAGCCTCTGGTCACAACAGTTTTGTTCATCGATCAATTCTTTCACTTCGTTTTACGTGTGTTCCCGTTTAAAGACACCTTATTGAACATATATTGTTGGCCAGCTAACACTGAGCTCATGGTCAGCGGCACCTAACTCGTGCCTGAGTGACGCTCACCTAACACGTGTACTTCCCATGTGAGGCACATCACGGCCCTCCTGTGCTTAGAAACATGAGACAGCATCTCAGCACTGGGGCCATTTTAAACAGCAAAATCACCCAAAAAACTACAAAAATGCAAAAACATGGCACTAAGTAGGCTGCAAAAAAGATACCTGTTTACAGTATGAGAACCGGAACAAGGAGTCACTTTGTTAACTTCAGCAGGGACCTCTGTCAGGTTTGCCAGGTGTGTCAGGTGACTCATTTTTCACCACTCTGCTCATAGCCACAACTGACCATGAGAGTGCCAGGAGTACCAATTTGGAGCTTACAAATAAATTTTAGCAAGTAGGCAAATTCATAACTATGGAATCCACAAATAATGAGGATCAACTATACCTCCTCTGTCATCTTTTTTCTTTTTTCTCTTAAGTAAATGCCTAACCTGCCTGTGAAGAAATATAGCATTAATACCAGCTGAGTCAGAGCATCTCAATTTCTCCACAGAACACAGGCCAGAGTACCTAAGCCCTGGGCATAAAAGCAAATTTGACAAGGTTTTTTTTTCTCTCAACAAAAAAACCAACACTGAGTCGATCTGTCCCTGACATTCCTAGGACTATCCATGGCCGAGCAAAAGCTCTGCAGGCTCCTTCTGCTACCAGATAACAAACCTGTTAGATCACAAAATAAAGCACACAATCAAATATAATGAATTTAGATAGTAACCACTATTTAGATTTTCCCTATTGTATACGTGTTACCACGTAACTGCCAAGAAAAAAACAAATACGCAACATTTTGCACAAAATGGGCTAGCCGAGCTAAAGACACACTATTCCTATCTTACACCCCTGACAGAACCCTACGTGTAAGTTGTTCAAGGCCTGTCTCTGAGAGCTTAGGTCATTCTTGGGTTAGAATGGTAAACATGAATTTAAAATGATTATTATTAAGAAGTACGGTTAACCAAATAGTTATAAAATATATACAGTAAGCCTATAGCCCACTTATTTCATTTTTTTATATTTCATATTTCTAAGCATCACCTGCAGTCTTGAACCCAAGAAGAAATGTCTGCATTACCAATATTCCCAACTGTATTTAGCTGCAGGTCACAATAAAATAGCTGGGGAAAAAAAATAATTCTGGTTAGAACACTAGTTGTTAAGCTCTGATTCTCAAATGTGGCAATACACTGGAATCACCGGACCCCACCCCATGAGACTCTCATTTCCCTGATCTGCGGTACAGACAGACTGGATTTCTAAAAGTTCTCGAGGCAATAACAATGTGCAGCAACTTGACAACCGCTGGCTTAGAAGAGTTGGCTCAACTTTTTAGAAGCCCAGAGTTCTCTCCAAGCTAATTTATCCCATAAATGATTGTAATAAACATATACTGTAAAAAAAAAAACCTGTATTTAAGTTGACAATAAATAACTACTTGAGTAGTAATCACGAAAATAATCTTAATAGCAGAATGGCTAACATGGCGGCAAATCTATTGTCTAGTAAATGTCACATAAAGGTCTGTAAAGCCTGAGGTCCCCTGAATGTTCGCAATCTTGTCTGTCCTTGAATGATTACAAAGCTTGGAATGGCATCGAAATGGGAACTTGTTCAGCACCATTCTGACAAGTAAAAGGTTTTTTATAAAAAATAACTTCACAATCAGGAACTCCAACCCCAGGACAAACCTAAAACATATCAACATGAGCGCGTACAGACACACAGACGGTAACATAAGGAACATTTTAGCAACATCTCCTCAGGGGAATGTAGCCAACACTTGGGGAAGTAAACAAGAAACTAGACTAATACAAACACACTCCTGGTTATACAGCACAAGTTGTGAGTGATGCCAGGGCATTCTGGATGTTGCCTTATTCATCTTTCTATCCTTAGCACCAAATACATACCTTGCAAATAGAAAGCACTGATAGACATGTGTTGAACACCCTATTCTCACTCTGCCTTCTCACCCACCCAACAAACATTTACTACGTATGTGATGGGGATAAAGTTTGGGCCACGCACCGTGCTAAATTCTAAAGATAGAAAAATATTCAAGATGCTGTTCCTGCTCATAAGTAGCTTACTCCAGCTGGGCAGACAAATCTACCTCCCTCACCAATCCATCCTTGCAAAAACCACAAAATCAACTACAATTAAAATAAGTAAAAGGTTTAGACTTTAGGATTCTGGACATACCATTTTGCTTTTCTGTGCCAAATCTCTACACAAAAGACTGAACTGAAAACTGCCTATCAAGAGAGACTGAAACAGGAGTTGAAGGGCTAAACTGGTTTCCTTCCTGTTGCCATAAAGTATTCCGGTCAGGTAGCTTGTTCTTTCTGAGTTAAGAAAGTGCCAGCTTCATAGGTGAAAGGAAAGACAGGCAGCCGCCCTCACCCAGGGTCACCCGTGGCAGAAGGACTCGATATCAGCCTTGCCCTCGGAACTACATGTCACCACAGCAGGAACTTGCCCCAAATGCTAAAGTGTCCTAGAGCCCAGATACAGAAGAACTCAGAATAACAAGCATTTTCCTTCCCATTCAACATTTTCCTTTTTAGTTCCAGAAGCTGAATGCCAAAATCCGTAATTCAGAGAGCTCCTAGGAGTTCCTATAACAATCCCAGGCGCTCACACCCTCTTCTAGGAAGGCAAACAAAAGTTACCTGCATGAATCACTGATCCCTGAACAATGCTATTTATCTTTATTTTGTAATGCCAGCATGTCCTCAGTTTCTTTTAACAATAATGGAACAGGACAAATGTCAAAGGATATTTATAAGATAAATAATATGACCTGTATCAAAGACCACAGCACAAATGGGTTCTACATTTCTCCTTCAATGTCTAAATGTTCATCAATGTTGAAACTCTGGGAGTAGACCACAAAACCTGAAAAGCACAATGTACAGCTCTCCCTCAGTAACTTGGGGGGATTGGTTCTGGGACGCCCTGTGACTACCAAAATCTGCAGATGCTCAAGTCCCTTAAATAAACTGGCACAGAATTTGCATATAACCTACCCATTTCCTCCTGCATACTTTTAAGTCATCCTTACATTAATTCACTCTAACTCAACAGCTGTACATAGAATGAATGAGGGACCACTATGATATAAATAAACACAAGACATTCTCCTTGGCATCAAGATGCTAAATTTTCAGGCACATTTTCCAATAGTTGTAGGACTTACTACATTTTCAGTGGAACAAAAGGAATGGAAGTGGTGGCAGTGGCCAGCTGATATCTGACCTCATGCTAAGCACTTAATTGTATCGAGTAGATTTTCACCAACCCCCAAAGTCCCAAAGTTGGGATAGAATGGTGTGAGAAAACCCACTTTCTCTTGTCAAGGCACTCCAAGTTACTTACACATTCGTAATCTCTTAGAAAAGATTAACAGTCCCAGATGTGAAAGATAAAATATCTAAGCAAAAACAAACTGGGAAGAAAATACTACTGACCTTTAATTTCTCCTGCCCGTGCTTTTTTGTAGAGTCCTTTGACATCCCTTTGCTCACAAACATGTAGAGGAGCATCAACAAATACTTCAAAAAAAGGTAAACTTGCACCCTCATGAATTTGCCTTGCATTGTTGCGATCCTTAAAAAAAAAGACATGCACAGAAATAGTAAAAAGTGATCACATTCATCGTAAAGGTACTATATTAATATGAAGGATGAGTAAAAAGTGCTTTTCACACGATTTACTAGAAAATATATTAGGCAAAATGTATACTTTTAAAATATAAACTGAAAAAAATAAATCCAAGAATGTATAACACCTTTCTCATGACAATTTCAAAAGGCGTGCTGTTCTGCAAACCCAAGACACTGGGGAGTTACAGGAGGGAAACAACTGATGTGCATAAAATCTGTCACCTAAGTTCCCTGAGGGACCTGAGTCAAAGTCCAGCTGGAAGGCAGGTGCCATCAGGCCTCTCGCTAACGTAACCCCAGCCTGGGCTGGCATGAAAGCCACCTGGCAAAAGAGATCCATTCAGAACCCTGAGGCTAGTTTACTCCTTTGCCAAACGCAAGCCCCCACGGCCACTTCTCTCTGCCTGCACAGCTCCTGCGCTCCAACCCTCTAGTAGCCTCCTTCATCACTCAGTCTAAACTCTCTCCACCCTGTCCTGGACACTGTTGCCTTCATAAGTCAACCTCCTCGTCTTCCTGGTCTTTACTAAACCCCGGTTCTCCCTGGAGGAAGCTGTCATTCCAAGTGCAGGAGCCACACTCGCGCCCTGTTCCAAAGTGCGGAGCTGACGTCCTCAGAGCCGGCCTGCAACTTCCCCGCTTCCCTTCCCACGTAGCTCCTTTTAGCATTCGCCACCTTCCTTATGGCCCCCACTAGGGACCATATTAAAACCATCTCATTAGCTTGACAACTGTAGTCTCTGGCACAGCAATTAAGCTGTGATCTTACTATTCTGTCCTTTTAAATGAAGCTGTTCCCAAGTTTCCATCTGTGGCTCTCTTTTCTTGTTCTATGTACTCTTCTGAATTATACTCAACCTCATCTAGATTTCAGCTAATGAAGTTAATAACTCCTAATTCTAGATCTTAGAATTGATCTGAGCACTAGAACCAATGTTCCAACGGCCCAGTGGTCATCTCCACTGATACGCTCCACTAGCACTTCAAAGTAACACACCTAAAATGGAATCCTCATCCCCTCCCTTTCCACCCTATATTTCATAACTCAATCATATCACTCTCTATTCAGAAAGCACCTTCTTTCATTCCCCCCGCCCCCCAAAATCAGCAATCAACCAGACACTAAGCCCTACTGGTGCTACAGGCTCAAGAGCCTTCAAACATGTCCCATCTTTTCTATTCCCGTTGCAGCTCCTTAAATTGTGACAGAGCAAAGAGCAGCTAGTCTCCCACCTACAGACCAGTCTCCTGCCAGGCTTCATGGGTGACCTCACTTAAATGCAAACCCAATGACATCATTTCTTATTATAATCTCAAACTATTAACTCCTTGGGATGCAAAGTCTTGAGCAGTCTGGAGGTCATCGTCTAGCTTCTGACTTCAGTATGACTTCATCTCCCCGCATAATCATCCGGCACAGCAGTCATGCCAACCCACCCACAGTTCCCCAAAAAACCAAACTCTCCAACATTTCCATTGCAAATACCATACTGTCTCCCATCTGGAACAGCTCTGCCCCTCTGGTCTAACTGGTACACTCTGACTCATCTTACATGACTCATTTCCAGCAGCTCCTCCTCTGTGGATCTTCCTTCCACAGCACCTTCTACCTGCACTCACCCAATCACCTGCCTCAAGATATTGCAACTGTTTACACGCCTATGTTCTCACCAGACTACCAACCCCTCAAGGTTTTAGAGCCAAGATGGCCAGTTAGTGGTTGATATAGAGGTACCCAAATAACATCTCTTGAATGAATAAATATAATCATGACTGGATAGAAAAATACACACATCCCCTATTACATGGTTCAATCCAAATATTATAGATTTTGCCCAAAACATAATCCAAACCCCATTCTTAGTCCTTTTACAGATGAGGTCAACAAAGATTTTGCTCCCCACTATGGAAACAAGGGGGCAAAAGAGCAGATCATCATGTACTTCTAGAGTCCCAGCTCTCCAATGGCAGCTCTCCAAATCAGGTGTCACTGACATTCCCCTTTTCTAAGAGTTGCAAAGATTCCAGAAGGTGTATCATGTTCTTATGAAAACTGTTTGTATCCAAGGATTCAGGAACTCTAAATATTAATAACTCTCATTCTGCTTATATACGTCATTACCGATGCACTTTCAACTGATGTACTGACACTGATCCCAAGGTGTTAGGAAAATGGAAAGTAGCTGGTACTCACGGAACCTTTTAGGACTTCTGCCATGGTTCCATTAAGTGAACCTGTGTGAATAACTCAATCTGACACTTATCTATAACTCCCACAGGTCCAATTTTGTTAAAAAAATTTTTTTTCTAAAGTGTAAGTAACCATCACAAATTGTTTATGATATGGCACTAGAATTGTGCTATTATTATTTATTACATCTACTGAATACTTATTACATGCCAGGCACTGTGCTGAGGGCTTTGGATGCATGACTTACTAATCCTCAGAGCAACCCTATAAAGGAGTCATTAGCTGAGCTCACGAAGGTTCAGAGAACCGGCCACGAAAGCAGTAACTGGCATAGCTGAGTTTCTGGCCATCTGTGTTCAACTCCAAAGACCCTGCCACTACACTAACTCACTTAATCTTTGCTAATAGGGCTTCCTAAAGGGATATACTATCACTCCACAAACACTAAACATCCACTATGTTCCAGGAGCTGGACTTAATATCAAGATTACAAAGATAAATAAGAAACAGTCCTAGTCCTATAATTTTAGGTCAATTATTTTAATTTGGATGTCAATGTTTACATTATGTGCTCTGCCTGATACCATATTCTTAATAAATATAATTACAAAAGCAGTGGCACAAAAGCCACACACCTGTGTATAAGGCGATATAAAACTTGTGATGCACACTAAGCCAGCATCTGCAAACAGCTTAGCAACTTCCGCAATGCGTCGAACATTTTCTTCTCTGTCTTCAGGACTAAAGCCAAGATTTTTATTGAGACCTTGACGAATGTTGTCACCATCCAAAGTGTAGCACGGAATACCGTGGCAAACCAAGTACTCCTCCAAAGCCATGCTCACCGTAGTCTTCCCTGCTCCAGACAGGCCTAAAATTCAACAGTGCAAACAGATTCCATATGTAAAGCTGGAAGGATAACTACTTAGTAATAAAAAATGTAATAAACTTAGTAATAAAAATGTTAATTAAAGGCTTAATTACATTCATTATTCAAGCAGTCTCTCAGTGACACTCTTATTCAATACTTCTCTTTAAGATTTAACCCTTACCTAGGAAAATATCTATAGTTTACACATAATAAGCATTTGCTTTTAATAACTTGTATCCATTCCCAAAGGTATCCTAGAAAACACTGGTAAGCTTCAAAAGCGCTTAACCAATTTTAGTATCAGACATGGATGGGTAGATATTCACTCTGTCCTCTTGTTACCACGTTTCTAAAGCTGCATACCAAATCTTAAAACAAAGTTATATGCTCACATTAGTTTGAGCAAGTGAAGAAAAAGAAAGGACAATAGTAAGTGAAATATTACAAAGTTACCTCCATACTCCAGGATCACCAGGACTCACAGACCACTGTGATCAAGGTATCTAGGTGTCTCATTTATAATATAATCAACCTTAAAAGAATACTATCATTTCAAGCCACCTTCCTCTACCACTAATGGTGTTTATTCCCTAAATAAGAGGTAGAGGGAAAAAAGCACACTTGTGCACTGATGCTTGCCACCTTGGTGAGTATGTAATTGCAGAATTCATAACCAAGATAGTTATATGAAAAAAGATTTTAAAAAATTGAAATCTAATGTACCCATGCTCTTGAAAGAAGTCATGGTAATATAGAAGGCTAACTGAAAAAAAGGTGTAAGAGAGGATGATATGTTGAAAGGATCAATGTAGTATCAGTTCCTTTATACATTAAAAACATATATTAACAAATATATTTTGCAACTAAATATCTCATCCTAGGAGCTTCCTTCTAAAATGCAACACTGCTACTGTTACATCAAGAGGTACAGTCTAATTCCCTGCCCTTGAGACTGGGCTGGCCTTAGAACTGCCCTGCAGCCGAAAGCATGTAGTAAAATGATGATGTGTGACTTCTAAGGCTGGGTAAAAAAAGGCTATGCAGCTTTTCTTTGGTCACTTAATTTGAGACAAGCCAGCTACTAACTACCCTGAGACCACCATGCTAGAGAGATCACAAGTAGGTGTTCCAGTTGATGACAGTGTGAGCCAGCTGAGCTCCCAGTTGACAAGCAGCATCAATAGAATAAGTCATCTTGGACACTCAGCCAAGTTGGGCCTTCAGATGACTGCAGCCCAAACCAGCATGACAATGACCAAGCAAGA
Organism: Lepilemur septentrionalis; assembly: GCA_963573855.1. Classification (NCBI taxonomy): domain Eukaryota; kingdom Metazoa; phylum Chordata; class Mammalia; order Primates; family Lepilemuridae; genus Lepilemur; species Lepilemur septentrionalis. The sequence goes on from CAUYMX010017817.1 coordinate 15,777, forward strand.
CCTAAGCAAAAACCGTTCAGCTGAAGCCAGGCGCAGTGGCTCATGCCTGCAGTCTCAGCTACGTGGGAGGCTAAGGTGAGAGGGTGGCTTGAGGCCAGGAGTTCAAGGCTGCAGTGAGCTATGATCACGCCACTGCACACCAGCCTGGGTGACAGAGTGAGATCCTGTTTCTAAAAAGAATAAAAAAATAAAAAACAGCTGAGCTCTCTCCAACTCCTTACCTTTTTATCCCCTCCTCACCCTCAAAATGGTAAGCAAATTAAAATGGTTGATGGTTGCTACTTTACACTGCTAGGTTTTTGGTAATTGGAACAAAGAACAGTGGCTGAGGAGCAGTGGGTTATTCTGTTTTTCTTTTTACTGTCATTGTTTTTAACTACCAACTGAGCACCAAGCACAGGGGGAAATAACTGAAACTCAAAAATCTAAATTTTTTATACAACAAAAACAACTTAAATTACAATAAAATTGTCAGTTTATACATACATGTGTATTTATATATTTTTACGTATATATTTAATATATACATGTATATATTTTACGTATATTTTTAACTTGAAACAAAGAATAGACACTGTTGAAAACTGAATTACTGACATTAACAGTATCATTGAGAAGATTACAGTGAACCCAGAAAAAAAGGCAAAGACAAGCCGGGCGCGGTGGCTCAAGCCTGTAATCCTAGCACTCTGGGAGGCCGAGGCGGGCGGATCGCTCAAGGTCAGGAGTTCAAAACCAGCCTGAGCAAGAGTGAGAGCCCGTCTCTACTATAAATAGAAAGAAAGAAATTAATTGGCCAACTAAAGATATATATAGAAAAAATGAGCCGGGCATGGTGGCGCATGCCTGTAGTCCCAGCTACTTGGGAGGCTGAGGCAG